>ML388832.1:70334-114527 GCA_005239525.1 Nicotiana knightiana
TGATGTCTAGAACTTGCCCCGTGTGTGTGCAAAGCGAAATAGAAGTTTTGTTCAGTCTTGGAAGTGATATAGGCATTCCTTTGTTGATCCAACTTTATATATTTTACCCACCTAATTATTATGTATCGTAGTTAACCTCGTTGAGCCTATAATCCTGTTTCTTTGGCAGCCACATTACAAGCCATACCCCTTTGTTTGAATCGATCATCTATTTGAACCTTGTCACCTCTCGTAAGCACTGAAAAAAAGTGAGGAAATATGAAAAAGTTAAAGTGTGCGGTGGTAGGTTGGTTTTTGAGGGGAATAATTGAAATAAGGAGAAAGGTGCATTGTTTGAAAAAGTAAGAGTCACTTGAGAAAAAGAAAAAAAAATATAGAAAATAAATAGTTGTATTGTTGTGAAAGAAAAATATATGTGGTGACTCTTGATGTAATTGTGCTTAAAGAAGTATGGGGTAATAACATTGATGTGAAGGTGGAGTTTGGCTTAATATAAGTTTGAGGTTGAGCGCTAAAGTATATGTATTAAAGTGCTTAGGGAGGTGTAGTCACTCTTATATCCAAATGTATCCTACCCGTCCCGCAGCCTACATTACAACCAAATAAAGTCCTACTTGATCCTAGACTGAATGAGCTCGATTAGTAGAGTAGTACACTACGGGCAAGCCTATGGTGCATCTTTTGTGGCATATGAATGTTATTTATGAGAGCGAGTGAGTTCTTTCTATCTTAAGTTCCTAACTGTTCTTAAATTTTATTGTGTGAGGAACTAGCTCTTTGATATGGTGAGGGCACACGATTCATGAAGGAAAGGTAATGTTGTCGACCTCTATGTTAGAGTAGTGAGTGAATTGTGAATAAAGCATGGTATATGTGAGTCGACTATTGAGGCGAGGATGTCANAATGTGTAGGTGCATTGGATACGATCAAGAGTCGAAACCGAGCTAAATGGATGCATGAACGTCGAAAATACGATCAAGAGTCGAAAAGGAGTGACCCGGGCTATAGCCGGGCATTTTGGCCTTAAGGCCAGGCCAACCCGGGCGTTAGTGGGGCGTTTGGCCCCTAAAGCCAGGGTCAGCCTGGCGTTAGTGGGACGTTAGAGCCCTAAAGCCAGGTCTGCCCTGGATTTAAGGGGGCGTTTGAGCCCAAACGCCTGGGTCCCGAGGTCCGGTCAATTCCGAGTTTAAAGAGTTTTAAGTGTTTCCTGGTTGGAATAGAAGTCTCCTACATGTTTAGGGTTTATCCCAAACATATAATAGACCCAAAAACACAACTTGAAGGGGAGGAAGCCATTGAATTGAAGAAAAACATTGATTTTTATAGCTCTTATTTATTATTTTGTAGTTCAATCATGAAAGTTATTTTAGAATTGATTCTTATGAATATGTTTAGCTAATTTTCTTAATCAAGGGTTTTGGTGGAACCCGTTGTGGGATAAACTTATTNTTGGTGCAATCCAAAGTGAACTGTAATGCAATCTAGCTAGAGTAACTTGAGAGAGTGCGTCTAGTAAATTATTATAATTACTTGAGAGAGATTTATGGTAGATAGAGTGTTCATGATTGATAGAGACAACTAATCAAACTATAAGAAGTATCCGAGAAGGAAGTTCACCAACGGGGGAAACCATAACCATAGACCTTTATCATAATTGTTTACAACACATTGTTAGTATTTGTTAGTTATTATTATTGTTAGTAGAATTAGTAAAACATCACCAATTTATANCTGTGGGATCGACTCTGGCCATAATACCCCGGATTATATTTGCAATGCCCGTTTAGTCTTTTATTAGACATAGTTGAGCGTGATCAATTGGCATGATATCTAGATGAACATAAACAGAATATATAACAGCCTTATTAAAGCGAGCAGCGATTCTTATCAGTTTGCCTACTGATTCTTTTAAAAACTCTGAATCTTGGCAAACTTCAGGCAATACTAAATCATAGTTCTTTTTAGCCCCAGAATTCCTATAAGTTTGCCTAAATGATAACCAGAACAGAATCCTATAGGCATGTTATCTACAACTATTAATCATAGACCTATAACATAGTTCATAAACGAGTTACTGATTTTAATAGACAAGTTTTTATCTTCTTTAGATCCTATAAGCATGCTTTCTAATTTTTTGCAAAATTAGTGAACTCCTATAGGCATGATTTCTAAGTGCTGAAACTGATTACAAGTCTTACTTCCTATAGGCATGATATCTAAATGCAAACAACTGATTTTTGTTTCCTATAGACATGTTATCTAAGTGGTCAGAGACGTTAACAGAATGTCATACAAGTTCGATCATTCACAAAGAGGATCCTATATACATGATTTATAATGCACATTGAGATTTGAAAATATGCATAAAACATGGGTTCTTGATGCAGAATTGATAAATGACCTATAAACAGGATTTCTAGGATGCAAA
This sequence comes from Nicotiana knightiana, assembly GCA_005239525.1. Classification (NCBI taxonomy): domain Eukaryota; kingdom Viridiplantae; phylum Streptophyta; class Magnoliopsida; order Solanales; family Solanaceae; genus Nicotiana; species Nicotiana knightiana. The sequence goes on from ML388832.1 coordinate 72,764, forward strand.
GTATGAAACTTCAGATTTCAAATGGTGAGACAAGACCCTATGAGCATGATTTCTAATGGTATGCACATAAAGAATCACCACAACAACCTATAGACATGATTTCTACCCGAACATGACAAAGATATATAACAATCCCTCCCAAGCTTTTACTAATAACCGGGGGGGGGGGGTCTGTTTTTACAAGGATTATTACATTATTATAGACCAATATGAATGAATTACATAAAGCTATTCATTAGACTATAGGGAGCCTTAGCAGGCCCAACATCAACACGGAAGCCAGGCCTTCAAGCAAGCCAGTTTGAAGTACAGGTAGTCCATCCATAATACACAAATGGGCTTCTGGTGTGTCAAAGTTCCCAAGGGCCTCAGGGACCCCGGGCAATGCTCACACCAGAACCTTTCTCAGGGAAATAATTGTAAATGATTGGAAGACCAGACCCAGTGTGTCAGAGTTCGGAGGAGTCTCATGGACCCTAGGCAGTGCTCACACTGGGGGTGGTGGGACCCTAGATAACTAAGAGTAGACGTTTGAAAATAGTATATAAGGGTAGGGGATAATTTTAGAAAAGCAGTTTGATTTTCAGAAGTGAATAGAAACAAGTTACAAGATTACAAACAGAACAGAACCACATTTCAGCAGATTGGTTCAGACATGGGTACCAGTAATTAAACAATCACAACAAGAGCAGGAACACTTAATTTATAGACATAACTAAAAAGGGTCGCAATTGAATCAAACAAGGTTTCACATTGCTGAAGTTGACTTAGTTTATTAATTATTACTAGGTGGAATCATATAGACATGTATTAAGCAAAGAAACATACTGAAGTTACAATAAGCAGAACAAGATAACATGAACTAAGACATAACTACTAAAAAAAGAAACAGAACATGAACTATATGTCTGGCAGAAACATGTTGGAATTTGAAGCACTAACCACACATACATGGGGCACAAAGAGGTAACAAAGACTAAAGCATACTAGTTATAAAGTAAACTAGAAAAATATAATAAACAGGACATATTGAGGTTCAAAGTAAGTTAATCATATAAATCACAGGGAATAAGAACTGAGGCATAGTAGTTGAGAAATATGGCCAGGAAACAAATATCAAAATAGATGCATGTTGATGTCTATAGTAAACTGGATACATAGAATATAGAATAGAACATGATAACAGAAATTGAGGCATACCAGTTAAGGAGATAGCAAACAGGAAGGTGAAGGCAATTGGAATCCAAGAGTCTAGCCTTGGCTTTCAGCCGACTAGATAGTGCAGCAAATCGTAGTAACAGAAAGAACTCAAGTTGTGTGCGTGTAAGTGTGCAAGTGAGTGTGTGCTTGTAAGCATATGCGTGTGTGTGTAGGTGTTTTTCTGTGTTTTGAAAATTAAAATGGTGCAAGGTTTATATAGCATTTAGCAGAGTAAATAAATAAGGCAAGGAAATTAACGGTACATAAATAAATTATGCAAATCAATCAACCAATCAGTTAGGGCTAAAACTAATCAATTAATAAGAAAGAATCTGGGAAATATCCCTTAAATAAAGGAGAATCTCATATGAAATCAGTTAGCAGACATGATTGAAGCTAAATAAGATACGCAATAAGCCTAAAGACCATTTATAGGTCGGTCAAAACAATCAATACCCATAAATTAGGCCAGTAGCATAATTAAGGAAGGCAGTACCAATTATGAGTCACAAATAAGGAAAGAATAAGTAGAATCGTCAAAGAGATATCGGTTTTAAAAGAAAACAGAATTCCAAACCCTAATTAGGCAAATAAAAATCAATTAATCCCTTTTAATTGACAGAGCCAAAGAATAACAGGAAAATATCAGAATAAACAGTGGAATAATTAGAAACCCTAGGGATTAAAACATAGACATGAAAACCAATTGAACAAGTAAAGAGAACCGGAGTTAAATGCTTAAATATTTTAGAACTATTTTGCAGAAACTTAAAAGATGAAACCTAGCTTTTAGGGAATAACGAAAATCAGTTAACAATAGTAAGACAAACAAAAGATCTTAAATAAATAAACTCAAAATCATCTCAGATCTATAGAAATCTGAACAGACTCGAGTAGAAAGTAACTAGGGTTTTAAAAATAGACAGAGGTAAGAAAAGTCCGGTTTGAACCAAAGATTTGAAGTCATAAATGTGAAGATAACATTATTCACAAACATACAGATGAACACAGGCGGATTCATCGAGAAAATGAAGGATTTGGACCAAGTCTGTGTTGAATCTCTTTGAGATTCCCTCAAATAACACTAAAATCATAACACCAGTAAAGAAAGGAGGCCAGATGGGGCCTAAGATCGAAGGGAAACCCATGAATTGAAGGGGGTTCAGGTGAAGGCAGACTAGGGTTAGGGAGAAGGGTGAGAGAGAAGAGAGAGAAGAGGGATTCAGGGGCGGCGGAACTTGCGAAATGATTAGGGTTGGGGGTTGTTGGTTAATTAAAAATGGAAGGAATGTCCTGGACCGTTGATTTTTTGAGATCAATGGCCATGATTGAATCTGGGGGGTCGGGCGGGTTATAAAATGGGTTATGGATATTGGGTTATAGGTTAATGGGTATTGGATCAGGGTTATGGTATTGGGTTGATTTAATTGCGCTGGGGTAGTAATTTGGCTAAGGTCCGAAATTAAAAGAAGCTATTTGTTAAATACCCAATTAATTTGAAAATAATTCATAAAAATAGCTAATAAATGATAAAAATTGATAGTTATGCATAAAAATGATTTAAAACAGTTACTTAATATTATAAAAATATAAAAGGTAATTTTCTTGTAAAACAAAGTAATTATGCCCATATGGGCTATTATTGCAAAGTTAACCTAAAAATGTAAATATGGCCATTCAAGAAATAAATAAAGGTTAATATAAATATAAACGATAAAATTAAGCAATAAAATTATCATAAAACCATTTGTGATGCAAGTAATTGTTTATATAATAAAGCTACTTGGATAAATTGATTAAAAATCCTTTAAAAATGCAGAAATTATGGAAAAATATTAGTTGATGCTCATGCATTGTTTTGGAGATATATATGCATTTTGAAAATAATATAGGAAAAAATTGGGTATCAACAACTGCCCCTCTTTACCCGGGAAGGATGAAATAGCTATCGAGTAAAGATATGATGGCCAATTTTGACCGAATAGGGTGATTTGAGAGACATAGACCGCACTCTAGTTTCGAGCTGCCTACATATTCCTGGTTTTACAGGAATCAGGTCGTGTGTAGTTCTGGATCCACTGGCGAAATATACCGATGAAGTTATCACAAGGACGAATATAAGGTTTCGAATAGGTGAAATGGTTATGGTGAGCGGTCAGGTTTGAGATAGTATGAAGGAACTGGAGCGGGATTGATCTTGTTGGGATAATGGTTGCTCATCAGGTTACCTGCAAATAAAAATATGCGCTGCAAGCATATATCTTTGCTTGAATTTAAACATGATGCAAATTCCTTCCAGACCATGAGAATTGTCATTGGACGGTTGAGGATGACGTCCTTAGACCATGACGTCTCGGGCCATGATATACGTGGTAAGGGATTCGCAGGCCATGAAATGATGTTCTCGGGCCATGAAAATGGTGCCTCCGAACCATGACGCCTTTGAATAATGATATGCAAGTTTGAGAGATCCTCATGCCATGGCATGGTGTCTTCCAGCTATGAGGGTGGTGCCTTCAGACTATGACGCCTTCAGACAAGTTGGAAATATTTCAGCCCATGAGGTGCAACGGCATGATGCTAGAAGCAATCAAGACAAGGCTTAGTCTTGTATAAAGTTGAGGGCAGAGCTTAGCCCGAGAGAAGAGAATAGTGCAAGAGAGACAGTGCTTAGTCTTGTGCGAGATTTGGGACAAGGCTTAGTCCCATGCAAAGTGAAGGCAATGTTTAGCCTTATGAAAATGGGAGGCAGGGCTTAGCCTCATGCTAGGTGGAGACAGAGCTTAGTCTCATGCCAGGTTCAGGACAAGGCTTAGTCCCATGCAAAGAGAAGGCAGTGCTTAGCCTTATGCAAGATTCGGAACAATGCTTAGTCCCATGAAAATAGAAGGCAGTGCTTAGCCTTATGCAATATTCGGGACAATGCTTAGTCCCATGCAAATAGAAGGCATGGCTTAGCCTTATGCAAACCAGAGGTAAGGCTTAGCCTCATGCAGGATTGAGACAGGGCTTAGCCTCGTGCAAATAAAAGGCAGAGGTTAGCCTTATGCAAGGTGGATACAGATCTTAATCTCATTCAAGGTTCGGGACAAGACTTAGTCCCATGCAAAGTTCGGGACAGGGCTTAGACCCATGCAAAGAGAAGGCAGTGCTTAGCCTTATGCAAGGTGAAGGCAATGCTTAGCCTTATGCAAATAGGGAGTTAGGTCTTAGCCTCATGCAAAGTTTGGGACAGGGCTTAGTCCCATGCAAAGAGAAGGCGATGCTTAGCCTTATGCAAATAGGAGGCAGGGCCTAGCCTCGTGCATGATTGAGACAGAGCTTAGTCTCATGCAATGAATAGATAATAGGTGATAACAGAGTTTTTCTTAGCTGTAGATGAGTTTGGTAGCTTTTTTGTTATGAAGACTGTGATTCCAAGGTGTTCATATCCCTCGTTCCTGCATTCAAAGAAAAATTGTGAGTTTTGCAGAGGGGAGGTCGGTTCGTGCCTTCGTCTGCTTGCTTGATTTGATCTGCTCTTTCGGGAGATCCTGTTCAAATTATTGGTGTAGCATTTGCTAAAGCAGAGTTTATTTTCAAAATCATGCATGTATAATTTTCAAAGACATATTAAAATATAACTTAGAAATTAGTTAGATGAACCAGTGACTGTGACACGATCAGAGACATCACGACTTCCTTTGCCATAGAATTTTGAGGGTCCTCCTCAAAATTATGCCCCACTTAACTATATGACCTTTCTAACTGCTTCGTATGATGCGGTTGGCTGAACTTGCTTCGAAATTTTGAGGGTCCTCGACAAAATTCTGCCCTACTTTCTGATTGTGCGGAAAAGTGGAAATTTTATTGAGTTGTGACCGAACCCACAAGGATACCTATGTATCCCCTATTAAACGGGAATCAGGTTGAGCGTAGTTCAATTTACATCATGTAGAGAACCTAAGAATGATTTACACATAATATCTTTTGACTGCGTCTGAGTTGATTGGCTTTGGCCAAATTTCCCCGTCCATTTCTGCGGGTATTAGTGCTCCTCCTGTCAGTACTCTGTGAACCATATAAGGACCTTTCCAGTTGGGAGAGAATTTCCCTTTTGCTTCATCTTGATGCTGGAAGATCTTTTTCAACACCAGCTGCTCCGGTGTGAACTGTCTCGACTTGACTTTTTTGTTAAAGGCTCTTGACATTCTGTTATGATAAAGTTGACCGTGACATACAACGTTCATCCTCTTTCCGTCTATGAGGGCTAGCTGCTCATAGCGGCTCCTTTTCCATTCTGCGTCACTGAGTTAAGCTTCTTGTATGATCCTCAAGGAAGGAATTTCTACTTCGGCGGGAATGACACCTTCAGTGCCATAAACTAGTAGATAAGGGGTTTCCCTGGTTGATATGCGGACTGTGGTACGGTATCCCAGTAAGGCGGATGGTAGCTTCTCGTGCCATTGTTTGTGATTTTCTACCATTTTCCTTAGTATCTTCTTGATGTTCTTGTTGGCAGCCTCCACGGCTCCATTCATTTGAGGCCTATATGCTGTGGAATTCTTGTGCTTGATTTTGAAAGTCTCACACATGGCCTTCATTAGATCACTGTTGAGGTTGGAAGAATTGTCAGTGATGACAGATTACGAAACCCCGAACCGACAAACAATCTGGTCGCAAACAAAATCCGCAACGACCTTCTTGGTCACAACTTTGTAAGATGCAACTTCAACCCATTTAGTGAAGTAGTCGATATCCACCAAAATGAACTGGTTCCCGTTTGATGCGGTGGGCTCGATTGGGCCAATGACATCCATTCCCCAAGCGGCGAAGGGCCAGGGTGAGCTTGTTGCATTAAGATCGTTCGGTGGTACTTTTATCATATCTGCATGTATTTGACATTTGTAGCATTTCTGAACATACCGGATGCAATCTGTTTCCATGGTCATCCAAAAATAACCGGCCCTTAGTATATTCTTGGCCAAGACAAAACCCTTCATGTGTGGACCGCAGGTTCCGACATGCATCTCCTCGAGAAACTTAGAAGCTTCCTTTGCGTCGACACACCTTAATAGTCCCAGATCAGGAGTTCTTCTATATAGGGTTCCTCTACTCTGGAAGAAATGATTGGACAACCTCCGAAGGGTGCGTTTCTGAGTATGGTTTGCATGTTCCGGGTATTCTCTTTTTGTCAAATATTCTTTGATGTCGTGGAACCAGGGTTTTCCATCCATTTCTTTTTCAACATGGGCACAATATGCCGACTGATTATGAATCCTTACTAGAATGGGATCGATGAAATTCTTGTCTGGGTGTTGTATCATTGATAACAAAGTAGCCAACGCGTCAACAAACGCATTCTGAATCCTGGGGATGTGCCGAAACTCTATCTTCGTAAACCTCTTCTTCATTTCTTGCACATGATGCAGGTATGGAAATATCTTGGAATTCTTGGTAGCCCATTCTCCTTGTACCTAATGCACAAGCAGATCTGAATCGCCGATCACTAGTAGTTCCTGAATGTTCATATCGACAGCCATGTTGAGCCCTAATATGCAAGCTTCATATTTTGCCATGTTGTTGGTGAAAGGGAATCTGAGCTTTGCAGACACCGGATAATGTTGGCCAGTCTCTGATACCAAGACGGCTCCAATGCCGACTCCTTTGAAGTTTGCCACTCCATCGAAGAACATTCTCCAACCTTTGTAGGCTTCAGTAATGTCTTCTCCTACGAATGAAACCTCCTCATCAGGAAAACGTTTTCAGGGGTTCGTATTCTCCTCCCACAAGATTTTCAGCAAGATGGTTTACCAATGCTTGTCCCTTGACTGCTTTTTGAGTTACATAGATAATGTCAAACTCACTCAGCAAGATTCTCCACTTGGCCAACTTCCCAGTAGGCATGGGTTTCTGAAAGATGTACTTCAGGGGATCCATCGTTGATATGAGATATGTAGCATAGGCACAAAAGTAATGCCTTAGCTTTTGAGCTATCCATGTCAGAGCGCAACAAGTGCGTTCCAGCAGAGAGTATCGTGCTTCATAATGAGTGAACTTCTTGCTTATGTAGTATATGGCCTGCTCTTTTCTTCCCGTTTCATCATGTTGTCCTAGAAAACAACTGAAGGCTCCATCTAACACTGCAAGGTAGAGTAGTAGTGGTTTACCAGGCTCTGGAGGGACTAAGACAGGTGGTGTGGATAGGTACTCCTTGATTTTGTCAAAAATCTTTTGACAATCCTCGGTCCAATTAGTTGCAACGTCCTTTTTCAACATCTTGAAACCCAGCTCATCTATCACTGTGGACTGTGCTATGAAACGACTGATGTAAACGTCCCAGGAAACTCATTACATCTTTCTTGCTCTTTGGTGGTGGTAATTCTTGGATGGATTTGACCTTTGATGGATCCAATTCTATTCCCCGATGGCTGATGATGAATCCCAATAGCTTTTTGGCAGGTTCCCCAAATGCACACTTCGCGGGGTTTAACTTTATGTTGTACTTTCGCAGTCTGTCGAAGAATTTCCTCAAGTCTGTTATATGATCTGTGGCCTTCCTGGATTTAATGATGACATCATCTACGTACACCTCTATCTTCTTATGTATCGTGTCATGAAAAATAGTAGTCATGGCCTTCATGTAGGTGGGCCCAGCATTCTTTAGGCCGAACGACATCATCTTGTAACAGTACACCCCCCATGGTGTAATGAAGGCTGTTTCTCAGCGTCCTCCTCGTCTATCCATATCTGATGGTGACTGGCGAAGCAATTCACAAAATACTGGAGTTCATGCTTGGCACAACTGTCGATCAAGATGTGTCTATTTGGTAACGGGAAATCATACTTTGGGCTGGCTCTGTTGAGATCTCGATAATCGACGCAGACTCTGACCTTCCCATCCTTCTTTGGAACCGCTACGATGTTGGCTAACCAAGTTGGATATTCAACTACCCTGAGGACCTTGGCTTTGATATGCTTAGTAACTTCCTCCTTGATTTTCAAACTCATATCTGACTTGAACTTCCTGAGTTTCTGCTTTACTGGCGGACACATTGGGTTTGTGGGCAACTTATGGGCCACAATGGATGTTCTTAATCCGGTCATATCGTCGTGTGACCATGAAAAGATGTCCTCATATTCTTTCAAGAACCGAGTGTATTCCTCTTTCTCTGATGATGACAAATGGATGCTGATGCGGGTCTCCTTGACAGTTTTAGAATTTCCGAAGTTGACTATCTCAGTTTCGTCCATGTTGGACTTGGGTTTGTTCTCAAAATCCTCTACTTCTCTGATGATCTCCTCAGGTATTGCATCCTCTTCTTCCGAATCACTTTCCTTTTGCTGCGTTGTCTCATTACATGTCACAGTCGTCGGTTCATCAAGATAAGAAATAGTAATACTGTAGGGATAAAGATATGAAAAGAAAAAAGTAATAATAAAACATAAAGCCATTTAAAATGTCAAACAAAATGATTTTAAATAACGTTTTTGGAATGTTGAAAATATTATTTGATTTTTCTATAAAAAATGCAAAAGTGGAAATCATTTTTTAGAAAAGTAAACAATGTTATTCAGCCTTTACCCTGGGACTCGTCGGGCCCTTGACGGTCTAACAGTCCAGTTCTTGAGGAATGCTCCTGTTTCCACAACTTGGATGGTAGGGCCTTCCTCCTTCTCCTCCTCGAGGATCACACAACAGTCCCTATCATCATCTTCCAAGAACAAATTCCTCAATGCTGCCAGTGCTTCTTCTTCCTCTGATCCCCATATGATATCAGCCTGATGGAAGGTCTGACTCAAGTGCGGCACGGGTTACTCAAGAGGGTAGTATGGACCATGCCACAATGGTGACCAGTTTTGATATTCTTTCCAAGTGTATTGATATCCCATCCCAAAAGTGGTACCATGGCGCTTTGGCTCTATTGGCTTGGAGATGCCCTGAAGATTTTTACCAAGCCCCTTGTCGGGCTCATATCCTTTCCATGATAGCATGCTTGCTATTTTTCTACTCCACCAATTATCTTTCTCGATCGCGTTAACCCGTTCAATACGATGCTAGGTATCTCCACCTATCTTTCTTCTATTTTCAATCACCAGAATAGTCTGACTGGTGTAAATGGGGTTGCTCCCATCTCCATGGATAATTACTTCTTGATGGTTCCACTCAAACTTCACAGCCTGGTGTAAAGTAGATGCTACATCCCCAGCGACATGTATCCAAGGTCGTCCTAACAACATATTGTAGGATTTGTATATATCTAGTACATGGAACTCCACATCAAACCAGGTAGGACCCATCTGCAGACAGAGATTAGTTTCTCTGATAGTAGCCCTTTGAGACTCGTCGAATGCTTTAACATTCATAGTTCCTTCTCGTATCTCATGGAGGCTTTTGCCCAACCTCTTCAGCATTGTCAATAGGAAAATGTTGAGGCTGGATCCTCCGTTAATCAGAGCTCTGGAAATAAACTTGTTTTCGCACTGCGATATGTAGTGCCCTGTTGTGATTCAACCCTTCCGGTGGCAATTCGTCCTTATGGAAAGTGATTTTGTGGCTCTCTAGCACCTGCCTCACCATATTGGCCATTTCTTCAACAGTGATGTTGTTGGCACATATGCTTCACTCAACACCTTCATTAAAGCATTCCTGTGTGCCTCAGAATTTTTCAGTAGCGATAAGATAGATATCTAAGCGGGAGTCTTGTTCAGATGATCAACGATCGAGTACTCCCTTGTATGTACCTTCCTCCATAGGTCATCTAGACCACTCTCAATGACGGGCGATTTGTTAGAAGCTTGCTTAGTATAAACCCTTCCTGTTCCGGTCATTCCTTGTGCAGCGCCAGATTCTTCTATCTTTGACTTTCCCTTTCTCCTAGCCTCGGCCACATAATCCCAAGGTACAACATTGGAACTAAAGAGTGGTGTGGATGCCATGTTACAGTGAAAGGTGTGGCCACCTCCACTTCAAATGGAATGCATGGTGTTACTTCTACTTCTGAAGGAACCGATGCGGCTATCTCGACTTCAACTAGCAGCTGTACCTGCACCACAATGGGATTGAGTGTGACTGCAGGTTTCTTAGGATCATCACCTTCTCGAATATGCCCGATTGATCCCTCGGGATCCCATTCTTCATCAGTTTCTATCACATTGACCCCTCCACTCCTATGATCTAGGAGAGGATTGTTGTGGACATTGGGTGCAGCTTCCTTCGTCTGTATGACCTTACTATCAATCAGTGTTTGGATCTTGTCTTTCAAGGTGCGACACTCGTCAATAGTGTGTCCCTTCATGCCGGAATGATATGCACATATCTTGTTTGGATTGGCCCATTGAGATGAATTCTCCATTGCCGCAGCGGGAATAGGGGTGACATATCTAGCGGCTTTCAACCTTTTGTTCAACTGGTCGATGGGTTCAGCAATGACGGTGTAAAATCTGGGTGGTTTCCGATCAAAATTAGGCCTGGCTTTTTGGTAGTTTGGACAAGTTGGAGGTGACTGATAATATGATGGTTGGGTGTTATAGGTGTGGTAGGAGGTAGCGGGTTGAGAACATCTGGGAGGCGAGGGTTGGTATGTGGGTGGAGGCGTTTGGTATATAAATGGAGATTTTGGACCTTGGGCTACCATCACTATCCCTAATTCTTTCTTCTTTGATGTGCCACCCGATTGTAATGCCTTGTTCGTGGCTTGAAGTGCCACGAAATTTGTTACCATCCCACTTTTGATACCTTCTTTAATCCTTTCTCTAAGCTTGATGATGTCGGAGAAATTGTGATTCTCAATGACGATTAACCTCTCGTAATATTGTGGATCTTGAGCCCTGACAAAGAATTTGTTCATTTGCTCCTCATTTAACGCCGACCTGACCTTCGCTGCTTCTGACCTCCACCGAGTAGCATACTCGCGAAAAGTCTCAGTTGGCTTCTTCTTAAATTCTGGATATAGAAGACATCCGGTGCATTCTCCATATTAAATCTGAGCCTGTCCATGAAATGTGATGCCATGCTCACCTAATTGGCCCACTTCTTGGGATTCTGGATTGTGTACCAGGGTTGGGCATCTCCAATAAGACTTCTCATGAAAAGCTTCATTCGAATCCTTTCATCTTTTCCGAACCCCAAGATCTTGTCACAATAAGTCCTCAGATACCTTGGGATCACCCGTTCCATCAAACATTTTGAACTTGGGAAGTTTGTAACCTTCCGGCAGTTCCACATCTGGCTGTATGCATAAATCCTCATCATTAAGACCTTTTATACCTTTACCCCCTTCAACACCCTGAACTCGACTTGTCAACTTCTTGAGTTCCTCAGCCGTGTTCTTGATGAGCAGATCCTTCTCAGCGGATTCTTGTGTATAGGAGATTAGTTGAGTGGAGTGAGGTAGGGTTTCCACGTATATGGGGTTGTTCTGCTGAATGCTAGGAGTTTGGGTATAGTGGTGATCATTGGTTGAGTTTTGGGGTTTGAGAATAATTTATGGGGTATTTTGGGGAGTTTGGCAGGTGGTTTGCTAGTATTGAGTAGGGAGAGGTTAATTTTGAGGCGGGGTTGTATACTCGTGAGGTGCAGGAGGATTATACGGGCGTTGGTTTGGTGTATTCTGAGGAGGTGCCGGGTTTTGGGTATTTGGATGGTTGATATGTGGGACATTTAGTGTGGGGGAGATATTTGACAAATTACGGACCAACTCAAGCTCACCCTATAGTTCAAGTATCTTCTTCTCAAGCCGTAAAACCAAATCATTTGGGGCCTGAATTCCCCGACCATCGGAAGCTTCTGCATTCTCAACATGTGTAGTGTTGTCCATTCTGATGTCGTTCAGATCATCCATTTTTGCTTTTCCTTTGCCTTTTGGTGGACTAGGAGGAGGAGAAGGTGGAGTGCCCTTGGATCTGGTATGATAAGCTGATGAGGCCAGTATACGCGAACCAACCTTAGGAATGTGAATAATAAAAAAGGAAAGAAAGCGACAAGTTGATTTGGAGAACTTGAGTGCCAATAATTTCCTCATTTCATTAATGTAAAAGTAGATGAATCTAAAACGACACTAAATAAGATAAGTCATTAATGGCACTTGGCCTTATTACATTTGAAAAAGCAGATAAACCTAATCTACTTGAAGGACCTTCCCCAGGCTTGATCTTCTTGGCTCCATCGATCAGGTTCCCTAGGTCGCGCATGCCCAACAACAGGTATACCCTCGCTAGATGTCCTCCTTCTCTTCCCTTAGCATCCTGGCAGTCGGCGACTCTTTTCCTTGTCTTCCCCTCCAGCTCCATCAAATCCTACTGCAGAAATTCCAGCCTTTCATTGGAGTTGATAACCAGTTCCCTCCATTCATTGATCAGCCTCATGTTTGTCTCGTGTATCTCCAGATGCTCGGCCTCAGACTCAAGAACCCTTTTGTGCAGTTTGTTGTATTTTACTTGGGCTTCAGCAGCTTCGTCTATGACCATGTTTCCTCGACCGATTCCCGGCTCAACTATCCCTACTAAGCTGTCCTCCAACCATGATAAGTAAAAGTGTACATGCCCTGTGTGGTACCTTTCTAGCTCGATGGAGTCCCTTTCTACAATAATATTTAAGTGCCACATATGCTGGGCTTCACACTTGTATGGGATGTCGTCATCTTGAAAATATGCCCGGTAATGACTCATTTGCAACCCTCGGTATGACCTGCTTCCTGCCTGCCTGTCTTATAACCCTGAAGGGAACATAAGGGTATATACCTCTTAACCCGATCAACACCAAGTGTGGAGCGTCCCTAGATCTGATGATGAACTCACTAGTGCGGAACCATTCGAACATCCACTGAACCTGATCCTCAGTAAAATTTTCGAAAAACTGCACCCATTATGTAGCACTTTCTGGTTGAGCAAACCTATCCAAGATGTAAGTCATTCTCTTAGGGTGATGGAAGGATAAATGATCATTCGACACCCTTCGTGGAAACTCTTGACGATATTGACCCCTTTGGAGATGCTCGAATAACTAAACCTGTAGTAGCAGATTACAACCCTCAAAGTGTTTGAACCCATTCTGGCAGCGGTCCAAGGCTCGGTAGATGTCATTTATAATCATAGGGACAATGGTATATGTTTGCCCCTCGATCCCCTCCATTAAAGTTTTGGCTACCATAGCCAATCTGGTGTGAGTTGTGTCCCCTTTGCATTGGGAACACCATCATACATAGGAAGCAACCAACGAACACAAAAACCCTGCGGTGAATATGACCCAAAGAAGTGATAGAGAATTCATCATGGAGGATACAGTAGCACTTTCTATGACCATGTCGTTCATAGAGGTAGTCAAAGGGTATGTAGGACTTCTTCAAACACTCCAAATTTTCGTTCTTCTTCAAGACCATCATTTTCAGAAACCCCCTAGTGGTACGATTCTCCGGTACCAATAAACTAGGACTGTCCCACGGTAATCCAGCGAATCCCTCTATCTCCTCCAAGAGGGGTCATTTCTATGTTTCCAAAACGGAACACGGACCTCTCTCTATCGCAGAACATAGTGGCCGCGTCGATCAATATATTGTTCGGTTGGATATCCAGTAAAGAGGGTAGGTTTTCAAAGACCCTTTTCACATGGTCTTTGTCGCTTGGCGAAAGGTTCTCCCACCAATCCAACAACAATGGTGGTATTCTTTGGACCATGTTGAACCTAGGGACTTCGTGCCTCATTTCTACAAAACAAATAAGGTTAGACCCTTTCCCCCTCCAGATTCGACTACTTATACATCAGTGATTAGCATATTGACACTTATTTCTCCAAATTAATGCGCAGATCGTGGTTGTATCTGTTGGGATTATGGAGACCACAATGGACTTTTGGACAAGGCTTTTCCCAAAGGGTTATTATGTGGACAACATATTAACCCTGGCTAGGTTTTGACCATGATGCATGTACAATAAATCAGAGTAGGGTTTCTATAGAGGTCTAGACTGGTACCCTCAAGCGGACAACTTGAGGGGGAAGGCACGGAACCGTCGGCTGCACTACTGATTGAATAGTTTTACCGCAAATAAGCCTTTCCGAATTCAAAGGGACGATATATAAGAAGATCGCAAACAGTCATCAAGAATTTCTATGGTATTGATTACACACGAGTGGAATATGATGTTGAGCATGATTTGTGCAACAGAAAATAACATCTTGTCACGTATTTGCACGTTAAAAGAAAATAATAAAGGTGGTATTTAATAATTGAAAAGGCGTTTTAGAAAAAGGAAAGAAAACAAAGAGACAAGTCAGTTCCCATAATAAAGAGTAATAAAACAAGAAAAAGAAATCAAAAGGCTTAAAAATAGGCAAATAAATTCACATAAAGTGGGAAAGGTAAAGGGTGTGCAAGTATTAACAAAATAAATCATTCTTAAAGACTAATTCACAAAAAGAAAGTTCGTTATGGTAAGATCCTAAGGGAAATCCCCAGCAGAGTCGCCATGTTGTCATGCCCCTTTTTTTCTCGTGGAGTCCGGGATTCGACGTTTCTGGGACAATTCCCCTCCTTTTGGGATGGGGTATGGGATTTGGAGAGTCGCCACCTAATGGATTAAGGTGTGTTAGGGCACCTAAAGCAAATAACTCATGAAACTAGTTTACGTCACCAGAGATTTGGGTAAGGGCTCGAAATTACCTTGACGGGAAGGTGTTAGGCACCCCTCGAGGTCCACAACGGTGGGTTCCGACCAAACTCAATTAAGAGAATTAGTCTTTAAAATAAAGTTAAGCAATTTAAAACAAATAGATACTTACTTTAGAAACAGGAATTAAAGGGGTCCTACGTTTTTTAGCCTATAGGATCATTTCCATGCAATACTTGGTAACTTTCCGCAAATTAGGGTGTTACGCATAACATTAGCGCACAAGTCATCATCTCCTTTACTACCCATTTACTATCTTTCAGTTATTACCTAAGCATTTTAATAGCTTTTAGTGCGTACCTTATGCGTGCACTACCCGTCCCTTACCTATGGACCTGGAGGTGTTTAGGACCTCTATTTAAGGCGGTTCTAGACTCACCTATGTTGCTTAAAATAAGAAAACTAAAAGTCAAGTAGGACTGTCACATAAAGAGAAAATAAGGCTCATGTTAACCTCCATAAGTAAACAAAACAAATGCACGCTATTCAAACAAACAATCTTTAATGATTTAAGATCTTATAGGCAGGATATCTAGATGAGCATAAACAGAATATATAACAGCCGTATTAAAGCGAGCAACGATTCCTATCAATTTGCCTACTGATTCTGTTAAAAACTCTGAATCTGGGCAAACTTCAGGCAGTACTAAATCACAGTTCTTGTTTGCCCCCCAGAATTCCTATAAGTTTGCCTAAATGATAACCAGAACAAAATCCTATAGGCATGGTATGTATAACTGTTAATTATAGACCTATAACATAGTTCATAAACTAGTTACTAATTTTAACAGACATGTTTTTATCTTCTTTAAATCCTATGAGCATGCTTTCTAATTTTTTGCAGAATTAGTTAACTCCTATAGGCATGATTTCTAAGTGTTGAAACTGATTACAAGTATTACTTCCTATAGGAATGATATCCAAATGCAGAAAACTAATTTTTATTTCCTATAGACATGATATCTAAGTGGGCAGAGACGTTAACAGAATGTCATACAAATTTGATAATTCACAAAGAGAATCCTATAATTCATTGAGATTTGAAAATATGCATAAAACATGGGTTCTTGATGAAAAATTGATAAACGACCTATAAACAAGATTTCTAGGATGCAAAGTATGAAACTTCAGATTTCAAACGGTGAGACAAGACCCTATGGGCGTGATTTCTATGCCATTACCGTTCCTCGTTTGTTGTGCTTTAGGGCCATAAAACGAAAATTCTACCCGATTCCCATATTTTCATGTGCTATAACCCACGCCATCCGCTTGGGCACGGGCCACCGAACTCGAACCGCCTAATATTTTTCTAGATCATAAAAAATGACCTAAGGAACAATAGTCACCGCCCATCCATGATCGTTCCTTGTTTCTTCGCATTTAGGGCCATAAACTGGAATTTTTCCAGATGCCCTTATTTTTGTGTGCTATAGCACACGCCTTCTATGTTGGCCCGGGCCAACAGACACATACTGCCTAGAATTTATCGTACAATAAAAAATGACCTAAGGAACAATAGTCACTGCACTTCATATTTTATAATATATTATATATACTCTCAAAATGTTGTTTTGCATCATTTCCCTATTTACAGGAGTCATGTAAGTATTTTCTTTAATTTTCCATAATTTTTAAAGCTTTAAAATTGATTTCTTGCATTTAAATTGTTCAAATATTTATTAATTATGCGTTCAAATTATTTTGTTATGACTTAATCATCCAAATTTATTATTTACACCCACATGTTTTATAATATTTCACTTCATTTCATATAATTAAATTTTTTTGAGCTATTTACAGAATAGTGCGATAATAGCCTATTTTCTATACATAATTACATTTATTATATTATTTACGCTAAAAAAACTTTTTTATATTTTTCATAATGGTAAGCAATTACTTTCAATCATTTTATTGCACAATAAATATTTTTATTCCTTATTAATTATTTTTTATAAATTATTTGGAAACACAACAAGATCAACAACAACAACAACAACATACCCAGTAAAATCCTACTAGTGGGGTCTGGGGAGAGTAGAGTGTACGCATTTTTTACCCCTACACTGAAAAGGGTAGAGAGGCTGTTTCCGGGAGACTCTCGACTTAACAGGAGAGGCAATAATATCAGAAAAGAAACAAGAGAAAAGTCATGTAACAACAAAAAGATGTCAGAAAGAAAATAACAACAACGAATAGGTGAAAGGACAATAACATAAAACTATGCAAAACAACAATGTGAACACAACATAGACCGCTAACAAACCTAAAAAAACTCTATCAGACTACTCGGTACAAAGAGGGAGGAATTCTCGACTACCCCTAGCCTACCACCCTAATGCTCGACCTCCACATGTTCCTATCAAGAGCCATTTCCTCGAAAATCTGAAGTCGCGCCATGTCCTGCCTGGTCACCTCGCCCCAATACTTCTTAGGCCTCCGTCTGCCTATTCTCATACCTGCCAAAGTCAAACGCTCACACCTCCTAACCAGTGCATCTAGGCTCCTTCTTCGCACGTGTCTAAACCATCTAAGTCGCACTTCCTGCATTTTGTCGTCCACGAGAGCCACCCCCACCCTCTCCCGAATATCTTCATTCCGAATCTTATCCAACCTAGTGTGCCCACACATCTATATCAACATCCTCATTTCTGCTACCTTCATCTTCTAGATATGTGAATTTTTGACAGGCCAATACTCAGCTCCATACAACATGGCCGGTCTAACCACCGCTCTATAGAACTTACCTTTGAGTTTCGGTGGAACATTCTTGTCACACAAGACTCAAGGTGCTAACCTCCATTTCATCCACCCCACCCCAATACGGTGCATAACAGCCCTGTCAATCTCCCCATCTCCCTGGATAATTGACCCTAAGTACTTAAAACTTTCTCTCTTTAGGATGACCTGTTAGTCAAGCCTAACTTCCATATCCTCTTCCCCCCTCACGTAGTTGAACTTACATTCTACATATTCTGTCTTAGTCCTACTCAACTTGAAAACTTTAGACTCTATGGCCTGCCTCCAAACGTCCAGTCTCCCATTAACGACACCTCGCGTCTCATCAATCAGAACTATATCATCAGCGAACAACATACACCATGGCACCCCTCCTTGGATATTGTGTGTCAGTGCGTCCATCGCCGGAGCAAATAAGAATGTACTGAGCACAGATCCTTGGTGTAACCCTATAACCACCGAAAAAGGCTCTGAGTCACCTCTCACAGTCCTAACCCAAGTCATAGCTCCATCATACATATCCTTTATTTCCCTAATGTAAGCCACCGGCACACCTTTCACCTCTAGACACCTCTAAAGGACGTCCCTAGGGACCTTGTCATATGCCTTATCTAGGTCAATAAACACCATATGCAAATCCCTCTTTCTATCCCTGTATTGTTCCACCAACCTCCTGATAAGGTGGATAGCTTCCGTAGTAGAATGACCCGGCATGAACCCAAATTGGTTTTCTGATATAGACACCACCCTCCTTATCCTCCCTTCCACCACCCTCTCCCAAATTTTCATGGTATGACTTAGTAACTTGATACCCCTATAGTTGTTAAAATTTTGGATATCCCCTTTGTTCCTGTACACCAGAACCATTATACTCCACCACCACTCATCAGGCATCCTCTTTGTCCTGAAGATAACATTAAACAACCCAGTCAGCCACTCCAAGCTTGCTCTACCCGCATATCTTCAAAACACTACTGGAATCTTTTCTGGGCCAGTCGCTTTGCCCTGACTCATCTTACCCCTCGCACCCACGACCTCCTCAACCTTAATGCGCCTGCAATACCTAAAGTCTCAGTGACTCTCAGAGTGCCCCAATTGCCCTAACACGATGTTTCCATCCCCCTCTTCATTCAGAAGTTTATGAAAGTACGACTTCTATCTTTGCCTAATATGGGCCTCTTCCATATATACTCGACCGTCCTCGTCTTTGATGCACCTCACTTGATCCAGGTCATGGGCCTTCTTCTCTCTTGGTTTGGCCACCGAAATAACTTCTTGTCCACACATTTGCCCCCAAGTTCCTCATAAAGCCGACCAAAAGCAGCAGTCTTAGCCTTTGTGACCGTTAATTGCGACTCTTTCCTAGCCTCCTTATATCTTTCTTTGTTCGCTCTCCTTTGATCCTCGTCGGTGCTCTCTACTAACTTAATGTAAGACGCTTTCTTGGCTTCCACTTTACCTTGGGCCATGTCACTCCACCACCAGTCGCCTCGGTGCCCGCTAGAGTAACCTTTCGAAAATCCCAACACCTCTCTTGATGCCTCCCTTATATAGTCTGTCGTCGCTGTCCACATAGCGCTAGCGTCCCCACCACTCTTCTAGCACCCATATTTGTCGGCTGCCCCTCCAACTCCTGCACATTATCCTTAGACAAAGCTCCCCACCTGATCCTCGACTGACCCTGTACAAACCTCTTCTTCCTCTTCATCGAGATACTGACGTCCATCACCAGGAGCCTATGTTGAGTTGCGAGGTTCTCACTAGGGATCACCTTGCAATCCTCGCACAACCCCATATCACACCTCCTGAGGAGGAGATAGTCAATTTGAGTCTTAGCCACCATACTCCGGAAAGTAACCAAACGTTCCACCCTCTTCTGAAACTTAGAGTTCCCGACCACCAACTCAAAAGCTCTAGAAAAATCCAACAGTGAGGCACCACCCTCGTTCCTATCACCAAAGTCGAAGCCACCATGCACCTCACCATAGACACTAGCAGACGACCCAATATAACCATTGAAATCCCCTCCTATGAATAGCTTCTCGGTAGGCAGAATACCCCACACCACCTCATCCAGCGCCTCCTAGAAGCGCCATTTAACCTCCTCATCCAAGCCTGTTTGCAGCGCGTAAGCGCTAATGACATTCAGAGTGCTCCCTCCAACTACTACCTTAATCGTCATCAATCTGTCATTCACCCGTCTAAACTCTACCACCGACTCTCCAAGCTCCCTATCCACCAAAATTCCCACTACGTTCTTGCCCTACACGACTCCGGAGAACCACAATTTATACCCGTCTACATTGCTCACCTTTGATCCTACCCACCTAGTCTCCTGCACACACGCTATATTAACCCTCCTCTTCTGGAGAATCTTCGCCAGATCTATAGACTTACCCGTCAACTTCCCTATATTCCACGATCCAATTCTCAACCTACATGCTACCTTGTTCCCTTTACCCCCTTTGGACCCCGTCCCACCCCCTGACCCTTGCCCTACCCCCCTTGCCACCACCCGACCTCCCCGAGGACATGACCCTACTTTTCCATTACAAACCACAGTCTCTATACCTATGAAGGTCTAAAAATGAAAAGGAGAAAAAACACCACACAGAACAACAAAGGGAGAAAATAGTAACTACAAGCCCACTAGACTGACTAAACTATTGCGAAATACTACGGCAACAAAGTAATTAACACATGGGACAGAGAAACAAGGGGCGGGAGGTACCAGTTCTCGCGCATAGAACCTAGAACTCTCGACTTGATGCAGAACCCTACGTATAGCTGCTACTTTACTGCTCTTGTGCGCGCACCTCCCAAAAGTGATACCTGCAAAACACGCAAACACCCACAGAACCAAGAGAATAGGGGGAGAAAAAAAACCAGAAATGAAAACCAGTATCTTGTTCAAATTACCTTAAAATCCAATTTTGTATATTTAATTTATATCCCAATAGAAGGCTAATTTCGGACAAAAATCAGGCCCAAAATATTTGGTCCATCCTAATTCACCCTCAGCAGCCCAAGACGAAACAACCCTCTTTAAATACCCGGTCGACACCCATTTAATTGACCCGTACCACTCTTTCCTTTTGTCTCAGTCGTTGATCTCAGAGATCAATGACCCAAAAAATATCTCCCATATTTAATAAACCAAACCCAAACCCTAATGCCCATTTTCCCTGAGAAGACGCCCCCAAATACTCCATATATTCTTCTCTTACCACAAAAATTGAATTCCGCTAGATTCTCATATTTTTATGTGTTATTGTCCACGCAATTCGCGTGGGCCCGGGCCATTGGATCCGAACCACCTAAAGTATTTTTGGACCATCAAAATGACCTAAGAAATAATAGTCATCATCCCGCAATAACCGTTCCTCGTTTTTTGGAGTTTTAGGGCCATAAAAATATAGTTCTGCATGATTCTCACTTTTTGTGTGCTATAGCCTACGCCTTCTACAGGGGCCTGGGCCACCAGACCTGGACCGCCTAAAATTTTGTCGGCCCATCAATAACTACCTAAGAAACATTAGTTAGCACCCCTCCATGACTGTTTCTTATTTAGGGCCATAAAATGGAAATTCCACCTGATTCCTATATTTTCGAGTCCTATAGCCCACGCCTTCCGCATTGGCTCAGGTATTGCGACGAAACACACTCATGCAAGTATACATGGTCGTCAAGTAATAAAGTAGTAAGTAGAGTATCGTTCCCACGAAGACTTATGATTAACTTTCGACTGATTCAAACTCAAATAACTTATGGATTCAAGAGATTTCTCACAAAATAGATAATTTACTACTTTATTACCTAAAAACTATCAAGTAATGAAATAACTAGAAATCAACCACAACACTTAAATAATTTCGGATAGCAATCAATAGGAGATAATATTCCAGGGTCACGGGTTAGCTAATAATCGTGTTGCGTTCTTGGATTAAAATGACTAATTGATTTATCTAGGTTGTTGATTGACAGGGTTAATATTACTCATAAGATTCTATCGATTTTTTACTCGACTATTCAAGCTAACTTAATGCCTACATGTATATGGAATTGAGATTAACAAGAATGCATTTACAATTCCTGTATTTCAACCAAGCAAGGCAATTAGGTATATGTCTATCCTAATTGCGAATCCGTTCCCCGATGCCCAGGTTCAAGAACCTGCTCTATTTAATTCTATATGCAATCTAGAATTCCCACTTTCGAGTTCAACTCTAGATTCGTAGATAGTATTTCACTATTAGCTACTCAGCAAAATAATTAAAAGCAGAATTAAATAAACAACCCAATATGATAAAATCAACTTCATCACATTAAACTTCAAACATAAACATTCATGTATACCCATGACCCTAGAACAATAAGGTTCTTAGCCACTCATGTTCATACAATCATCAAAATTAATGTTTTCAAACATAAAATTAATGGATACAAGAGGAAGAATTGCTCAAATCCATGCTCCCAAGTGTTTTGTACTTTTGTTCTCCTCTAAAATCACGCCCTCCTCCTCAAAATAGGTTTAGGTTGACTTTTATATGAGTTGGGAGCGTCTTAGGGTCAAAATAACCGAGTCCTAGTTGAAACTAGCCAAATTCCCGTTTTGAGCATCCAGGGCGGCATGTGGCGCTGGCCCTGGCGCTCAGATTTTTTTGGCTGCTGTAAATTGCGCCACAGCCAGCGCCCACGCTGGCTGTGGCCCTAAAATTTCATTTTTTGCCTTTTTGTCCCGATTTCGCTCCAATTCGCACCATTTCGTCCCAAATTGCATCTGAATGATTCCTACACATATAAATACCACGATTTAGCACAAATCATCGTATTAAACATCTCAATTCATTGATACATGAGCAAAATGTTAGGCGATTTGTATTAAAATATGCATACATTAAGCCGATTATCAACACCCCACACTTAGACTCTTGCTCTTCCTCGAGCACTGGAACTATATTAACACCCCCAAAACGTGATTAGCACTATGAAAGAAAACTTCACAATTAATTCAATCAAATGCCCTACTTTTTGAGTATGATTAATATCGGCAATTAAGTATGAACACACAAATTTCACATTCTTCCCGATTTTTAAATAGCCCAAGTATACTCAATTTTATTCAACCAACTCAATCAACTCAAGCAACCTCTCCACGACCACCTTACCTGAAAAGATTAAGCATCCTCAACTCACGCACTCACCCAACACAAGAAAGTGTACAACATCACCAATCCGTCATGAGACCAAGCACCCTAACCACAAGCAAAAAAGTGAATATCAAAGTAGTCCACACATTCAAATATGTCACTGAACATAAATTAAGGACATCACACAATTGAACAAATTTCACTCTCACTCTCGCAAAGAATTCATGTGCATCCCGTGGTCGTACCATAAGCTTGCCCGTAATGTACATCTCTACTAATCTAAGCTAGCCAAATCTAGGATAAATTAGGACTTTAAAGTTGTAATGTAGGCTAAGGGACGTGTAGGATACATTTAGGAATAGTTACTAACCCTCCTAAGCAGTTTAATACACTACACTCACAATTCAGGCACAATTTCTTCTCAACCCATTCACTTGTCATACATCACAACTAACATAGCCCTCTTTTCCATTAAGCACCTCTATGATTTCAGTAGCACAAGTGAAAAGGATTAGGACCTTTTTTTTCTTTCACATACTCCATACATTGAAGTTCATAAGCTAGTGACCTTTATTCACAATTTTAGTGCACCTTAAGGGCCCTTCCATGGTTCCACTCAAAAGCCACTTCCCAATCTCTCATCTTACTTCTTTTAGCCACTAAGTGCCTTAGGAGGTAAAGGTTCGACAATCTCGAATTAAGAACAAACTAGGAGTACGACTTGTAATGTGGTTGCCAAGGAAACGGTCTATAAGCTCAAAAGGGATAGCAACGGAAAAAGAACCTTTATGGTCAAGCAAAAAATGTCCTATGTCATCACCTAGACTAGTACAACTTAATGATATTGGCGTTGATTAACACACGGGGCAAGTTCTAGACTACACATGATAGCACAGAATATCAACAATCCTTACACACACATGGAACTTGACTCACTCAAGACAGTTCTGTGCGACTCTCAAGTCAAGAAAGCATAGCAAGTTGAAAATTCTTAAGCAACAATGCACTAGGTGGCATACAAGTCATTCAATTGATAAAAAGGCATCAAAGAGTAGGCTACTTAATTTACTTAGGCATTACAATTCACATCATATATGCAGAAAGACAGAGCGCATGCCATAACTTAACTTGCCAACACCAAACATGTCAATAGGTACCTCAGAGAAATTTTAGTTTTCTCCCTTATCCTACTCCTAAGAAAAAATAATAATAAAAAACTAAATTAGAATACCCGGTTTGAGATGCACCCTTGGAAAAGAACTGGTGTCGAAAGAAAAACCAAGGGATACTACCTAAGTACCTAAAAAAAAAAAGAAAATCTTTTTGGTATTTTTGCTTAATCGGACTTTAATCCCTCAAGAAAATTGTCCAACAGATCCATCGTCGGGAAAATTCCAAACTTTTTCTAATTTTTTTTGATAGTTTTGCTAATTAGACTATGTTAATATTAAACTAAGCTATGAGTTAATAAAGAAAACAAAATAATAACACTAACAAAGAAAGGATTTTTTTTTATAATTACACTCCAAGGAGCATTCTCCCCACCCACACTTAAGCAATGGATAGTCCCTGATGCATATAAATTCAAAAAAGAGTAAGGTGGAAAGAAAGAACTCCCTGCTAGTCGGATGTTGCCTCCTCTGGGTGCCCACCAGCTATGGCAATGGGCTCATCATCATCACCCAAGGTCACCAGAGCCATTGGTCCCGTAACGTCATCATCATCATCCTTATCGTCCGATTCGTTGTAAGTGTTTTCATCCTGAGACGGATGAATAGGACTGCCTTGTGAATGTTTGCATGCTTATAGCCAATTCACTTAATTAATGCTCATGCTTTCAATGTCATAATGTTCCCATCATTAGGTACTCACGAGCTACTAATTGTAATGTGTAAAATACACTTGAAATATTCATCTTGCTCCCAAATTCCATTTTTAAAGTACCTACACATAAATTAAACTCAATTAAGCACAAATATAGTACAATTTAGTATTAACGCACATAAATATAAGATGAGTAATGCACTAAAATATGTATAATTATAGCCAAATATCACTACCCCACACTTAAACGTTGCTCGTCCTCGAGTCAACCAACAATTTACACTATCCTTGAGCACTTTGTTTTTGCACAAGGCACATTACATCAATGACCATGGTTAATAGCAACAATTAAATTTTAGCATATGCAATCACATACACTTCCCTTTTCTTATGCCATACTTCACAAATATTCACAATAAATACAACATGATCCTAACAACCCTAGCCTCAAAAACCAACTCAATGTCACAATGCAATCATGGCTTGAATGTCACGACCCCAAATCCCAACAGGTTGTGATGGGCGCCTATCGTGGAACTAGGCTAGCCAACCATCACATAACTACACACTTAGTTTAATCAAATAACACAATATCATTAAATATCAGCATAGCAAGCATGAAAATTTCCTAAGTCTTTAGGAAAATATAAAATAATCCACTGTCTAAACAATTCCCCCAGGACTGGAGTCAACATGGTCACGAGCATCTAAGAATATAACTAACTCTGCTAATGTCTTAATAAATGTCTATGAATCAAATACTAATACTATAAGAAGAAGGGAAGTGGAGAAGTTGCGGACGCTGAACAACTACCTCGAAATCCCGTAAATGTTGCTGATAACGAACGAATATGGCTACTGCTCCGCGCTAGTACCTGGATGTGTGCACAGAGGTACAGGGAGTAATCATGAGTATGCCAACTCAGTATTAATGAAAATAAATCACAGTCTGAGAATAAAAAACACACAACACAAATACACCAATCCACAAAACAATAAAATGCCACGGCTCAATAAGGTATATAAAAGTTCAAACCAGTTTCCGTAAAAAATCTTTAAAACAAGTATATTTTGCAGTATTTCTCAGTAAAACTCCCAAAAATATCAGTTTTAAAAATGAAATGATTCATAATCAAAACTCAGTAAAATATCATCAAGAATCTGCCCCTCGGGCAATAATCATCACTCATAAATATTCCCTCAGCACCTCACCATCACTCTATAACAGTCACTCATCACCTCACGGTCACTAAGTATCAGCCCCTCGGGCATCCTCACTATCACTCATTCCTCCCAATCACTCGGCACTCGGCACTCACACTCAGTAGGTACATGCACTCACTAGGGGTATGTACAGACTCCGGAGGGGCTCTTACAACTCAAGCGCTATAAACAAGCCAAATCATGGCATCAATCACTATCAGGCACTCGGCCTCTCTCATATCATAACATTCTCAAAATATTGGCCCTAACCTCACTCAGCCAGACACTCTCAACATGCCACTCGGGCCATAAATAAATAGGGTTCTCGACCCAAAACAATAGTTCATTTCAAGAATTAATATCAACAAGAACTGAGTGTCAAAACAATTTATCAGGAGAGTGTAAACTCATAATTTCTAAGTGAGAAATTATCAAGAAAATATCCCCCAAGGGTTAAAACAGATCGGCACTAGACCCCAAACATGGCTTACAACCCAATTATATCAAACATATCAATACTATAAAGAATAGGCTTTAAAAGCAGTTTCGCAACTCAATAGTTCCCTAAAAAGGAAACATATTTCCAAATTTCCAATTCGTGCACGGTCCACACTCGTCATCCAGTGTGTGCGTCACTCCAAAACTGTGAAAGGATGTAAAATACAGGGTTTCATACCCTCAGGACAGGATTTAAAGACATTACTTACCTCAAACTCGCCCAAAAAGCTACTCTGCAACCCGCTTGCCTCTCAAATCAACTTCCGAGTGCTTCAAATCTACCAAGATCAGATTTTTATCATCAAATTATATTAAGGTAATGAATTCCAATTTAAAAGTACCAATTTTAGCACAAAATCCGAAATTAGCCAAAACCCGAACCCCGGGCCCACATCTCGGAACTCGACAAGTTTTATACCAAAATGTTTTTCATCCTCTCACGAGTCCCTACATATAAAGAACGCTAAAATTGGAGTTCGTTTGACCCCTCAACTCGACCCCTAAAGGTCTCATAATCTCAATCCCTAACTCCATCTTTTTCTACTGATTTTCATGAATTAAACACTGATATTTGATCCTTAATCACATATAATCGAGTATTAGGGTCCAAAATCCTTACCTCAATGAAGAACAATGATTACCTCTCTTCAAAATCACCTCAAAAGCTCTCTCTCCGTACAAAAATGGTGAAAAAGTGGGTATTGGTCGCGAAGGGTTTATTTCTATACTGTCCTAAATTTTTGCGGTACTGTTCACATGTTTTACTGTTCACCTGAGTTACTGTTCATACGGCTGTGAAAAAAATGCAGCAGCTTTTCTTCTAGTCTAAATTGATCCGTTAACCTTTCGAAATCCACCTGAGACCCTCGGAAATCTCAACAAATATACCAACACGTCCCATAACATCATTCGAACTTAGTCGAGCCTTAGAAACATCAAAACACCAAAATCACATCAAGTTTAAGCCTATGAACTTTGAAATTCCTTAATTCCACCAACGACGCCGAAACCAACCAAAACACATCCGATTGACATGAAATTTTGCACACATATCCAAAATGCTATTACAAACCTGTTCCAACTTCCGGAATTCCATTCCGACCCCGATATACTATTTTCCACTGCCGATCGGAAATCGCCAAAAACTAACTTTCGCCAATTCAAGCCTAATTCTACATCGGACATCACAAAAATATTCCGAACACACTCCTAAGTCCCAAATCACCTAACGAAGCTATCCAAGCCATAAAATATGCATTCTGAGATCCTTTAACAATAAGTCAACTCTTAGTTTAGGTTTTCAACTCTAAAGCTACTTTTAGAGGCTGTGTCTTAACTCCTTCTATAACCACTCCGAGTCTGCAATAACCAACTCTAACACATCCTAAACAGTATAACCAACCTATGACAAGGCAATAACATCAAATATAATGCAAATTCTGTGTAACAACCGACCGGGTCGTTACATTCTCCCCCTCTTAAACAAATGTTCGTCCTCAAACGGGTCTAGAAACATATCTGGAGTCTCAAACAAGTGAGGATATCTTCCCTGCACCTCCTTCTCGGTCTCCCAAGTAGCCTTCTCCACTAGCTGACCTCTCCACTAAACCTTCACCGAAGCTATATCCTTGGACCTCAACTTTCTGACCTCGCGAGCCAAAATAGCCACTGGCTCAACCTCATATGACATATCATCCTCGAGCTGAATTGTGCTGAAGTCCAAGACATGAGATGGGTCACCAACATACTTCCTGAGCATCGACACATGAAATACCGGATGAACACTCGACAAGCTAGGTGGCAAGACAAGTCTATAAGCCACCTCCCCAACCTTCCGAAGCACCTCAAAAGGACCAATAAACCGAGGACTCAACTTTCCCCTCTTTCCGAACCTCATAACACCCTTCATGGGTGATACCTTCAGCAGTACCTTATCACCTTCCATAAACGACACATCCCGGACCTTCCGGTTCCTATAACTCTTCTGCCTAGACTGCGCCATGCGAAGTCTCTCCTGAATCAACTTCACCTTTTATAATGCATCATGAATCAAATATGTGCCCAATAGCTTAGCCTCACCGGGCTCGAACCAACCAACCAGAGATCTACACCTCCTACCATATAAAGCCTCATATGGGGCCATCTGAATACTAGACTGGTAGCTGTTATTATATGCAAACTCCGCTAGTGGCAGAAACTCATCCCATGAACCACCAAAATCAATCACACAAGCATGTAACATGTCCTCCAAAATCTAAATAGTCCTTTCCGACTGCTCGTCGATCTGAGGATGAAATTCAGTGCTTAACTCTACCCCAGTACCCATACCTCTCTGTACGGCTCTCCAAAATTGAGATGTGAACTGTGTGCCTCTGTCAGAAATGATAGAAAATGGAACCCCATGCAATCGAACAATCTCTATGATGTAGATACTCGCTAACCGCTCCAAAGTATAAGTAGTACTTACAGGAATGAAGTGCAACTTGGTCAACCTATCCGCAATGACCCGAATAGAATCGAAACCCTTCGAAGTCTGTGGAAGTCCAACTACAAAGTCCATAGTGATCCGCTCCCACTTCCACTCCGGAATATCTAATCTCTGAAGTAACCCACCTGGTCTCTAGTGCTCATACTTGACTTGCTGGCAGTTGAGACACCGTGCTACATACTCAACAATATCCCTCTTCATCTGCCTCCACCCATAATGCTGTCTCAGATCCTGATACATCTTTGCGGCACCCGGATGAATGGAATACCGCGAGCTGTGAGCCTCTGCTAATATCAACTCTCGAAGACCATCCACTTTGGGCACACAAAAACGACCCTGAATCCTCATAACACCGTCATCACCGATAGTCACATCCCTGGCGTCATCCCGACGGACCATATCCTGAAGTACTAACAAATGCGGATCATCATACTTCCGAGCTCTAATCTGATCATAGTGAGAAGACTGGGAAGCCATGCTAGCTAATACCTGCGGAGGGTCTGACAAATCCAATCTCACTAACTGACCCACTAAATCCCAAATATCAAGTGCTAAAGGTCGCTCTGCTGCTAAAAGGTAAGCTAGACTCCCCAAACTCTCGGCTCTATGACTCAAGGCATCGGCCACTACATTGGCCTTTCCCGGGTGATACAAAATAGTAAGGTCATAATCCTTGAGAAGCTCCAACCATCTCCTCTGCCGCAAATTCAAATCCTTCTGCCTCAACAGATATTGCAAGCTACGATGGTCAGTGAAAATCTCACACTATACCCCATACAAGTAATGCCGCCAAATATTTAAGGCATGAACAATGGCAGCTAACTAAAGATCGTGCACTGGATAATTCTTCTCGTGCACCTTCAACTGTCTAGACGCGTAGGCAATCACCTACCGTACTGTATCAATATCGCTCCCAAGCCAACTCTAGAAGCATCACAATAGACTGTGTAAGAGCCCGAACCAGTTGGAAAAACTAGTACCGGAGCTGTGGTCAATGCTGACTTGAGCTTCTGAAAGATCTCTTCACACTCATCGGACCATATGAATGGATCACCCTTCTGGGTCAATCTGGTCAATGGTGAAGAAATAGAAGAGAATCCTTCCACAAAGCGACGGTAATATCCCGCCAAACTAAGGAAACTCCTAATCTCCGTAGCTAAGAACGGTTTGGGCCAACTCTGCACTGCCTCAATCTTCTTCGGATCAACCTGAATACCCTCACTAGACACCACGTGCCCTAAGAAATCTAATGAACCAATCCAAAACTTACACTTGGAGAATTTTGCATAAAGCTTTTCCTCCCTCAACCTCTGCAACATAATCCTCAAGTGTTGAGCATGTTCCTCCTGGATACAGGAATAAACCAGGATGTCATCAATGAATACAATGACGAAAGAATCATGGTAAGGCTGAAACACGTTGTTCATCAATTGCACGAACGTGGCTGGGGCATTGGTCAGCCCAAATGACATAACCAGAAACTCATAATGACCATATCTGGTCATGAAAGCAGTCTTCGGAATGTCAAAGTCCCGAATCTTCAACTGGTGATACCCCGACCTCAAATCAATCTTGGAGAACACCCTAGCTCCCTGAAGCTGATCAAACAAGTCATCAATACGGGGCAAAGGATACCGGTTCTTCACCGTAACCTTATTCAGCTACCTATAATCAATGTACATATGCATGGATCCATCTTTCTTCTTCACAAACAACACCAAACCACCCCAAGGTGACACACTCGGCCAGATGAACCCCTTATCTTAGAGTTCCTGAAGCTGCTCTTTCAAATCTTTCAACTCCGCTGGTGCCATACGGTAAGGTGGAATAGAGATAGGTTGGGTGTCTGGCACCAAGTCAATACCAAAATCAATGTCCCTATCACGTGGCATGCCTGGCAGGTCTGCAGGGAATACGTCTGGAAAATCACGGACCACAGGAACAAAATCAACAGAAGGGGTCTCACTACTAACATCCCTCACGAAAGCAAGATAAGATTCACATCCTTTCTCAACCATACGCTGAGCCTTGAAATAAGAAATCACCCTGCTAGGCACATTCTCTATAGACCCTCTCCACTCAACTCCCGGAACTCCGGGCATAGCTAGGGTCACGGTCTTAGCGTGACAATCAAGAATAGCATGACATGGGAATAACCAATCCATGCCCAATATCACATCAAAATAAACCATAGTGAGTAACATCAATTCCACTCGGGTCTCCAGACCCCTAATAGATATCATACACGACCGGTACACACGGTCCACAATAATAGTATCGCCCACCGGAGTCGAAACATGAACAGACGTAACTGAAGACTCACGGGGCATATTCAGAAAGTGAGAAAAATACAATGAAACATAAGAGTATGTGGAACCAGGGTCAAATAAAGCCAACGCATCACTAAGACAAATTGAGATAGTACCTGTAATCACCGCATCTGAGGACATAGCATCAGGCCTAGCTGGAAGTGCATAAATACGTGGCTGGCCTCCACCTGCTCGACCTCCCCATCTAGGGCGGCCTCTAGCTGCCTGACCACCACCCCTAGCTGCTTGAGTAGGTGGTTAAGTGACTGGAGCTGAAGTCGAGGGCTGAACCCTCTACTGAGATGATCCACTAGCACGACGAGGGAAAAACCTCCATCCATGACCAACCTCTCCACACTCAAAGTAACTACCTAGAGCTGTAGATAGGGACTGAAGGAAACCCCTGCCACCATGATAACCACCGGACGAACCATGCATAGAGGAACCCTGATATGATGATGCTCTGGAGGAGCTCTGAGCTGGAAGGGCGCTAAAAGATGAACGGCCCTGATGAGAGCTGCGAGGAATCTGCCCCAAAGATGCGCCACTATAGGCTAGGCGGGCTGGCTATGGAGGTCTAAATGGACGACCTCTGCTATTTTGAAATTGCCCTCTGGAAGGGGCACCACTAAAGCTACCTGATCCCCGAGGCCTCTTGGCCTCCCTCTCCTCACGCTCCTGCCTGCGAACCGACTCAATGTCCCGAGCTATGTCAACAACCTACTCAAATGTGGATCCAGACACCCTCTCTCTAGTCATCAAAATGCGAAGCTGATACGTGAGACCATCTACAAACCTCCTGATCCTTTCCCTGTCAGTAGGGACTAACTCTGAAGCATGTCTAGCCAACTTGTAAAACCTCATCTCGTACTGAGTAACTGACAACTCTCTCTGGCGCAGCTGCTCAAACTGTCTGCACTGCTCCTCTCTGTGGGACTGAGGAATATACTTCTCCAAAAATAGCGTGGAGAACTGCTGCTAGGTGAGTGGTGCTGAACCAACCGGCCTACGCTTCTCAAATGCCTCCCACCAAGTGAAAGCAGCACCAGCAAACTGAAATGTAGCAAATGAGACCCCGCTGGTCCCTAAAATACCCGCAGTACATAGTATTCTCTGGCACTTATCTAGAAACCCCTGGGCATCCTCGCCCTCTGTACCGCTGAAAGTCGGAGGTTGAAGTCTGCTGAACCTATCCAGCCTGCGCTGCTCATCCTCAGGCATAGCAGGAACCACATAGTCCTGAATTGGGGCAACCGACTGGGTTGGGACTACCCCCGATGCCTGAATACCCTGTACAGCCGGCTCAGGTGTCCGGGCAGCTGGAGTCTGAATGCCTCCCCCGGCCTAAGCTGTAGTGGCATTATTAGACATAGAAACTGCCTGATCTAAACTGGTACACACCATCAATATATGAGCCAGGGTCTCCTGAAGACCCCGGAATAACAATAGGCACTGCCGGTGCCTGAGCCTGTCCCGCCGGAGTACCCTCGGCAGGAACCTGATCCTGAATGACAGGGGGATCCTGTGGTACTGTCCCGGCTGCTGCACGGGAT
This sequence comes from Nicotiana knightiana, assembly GCA_005239525.1. Classification (NCBI taxonomy): domain Eukaryota; kingdom Viridiplantae; phylum Streptophyta; class Magnoliopsida; order Solanales; family Solanaceae; genus Nicotiana; species Nicotiana knightiana. Next base: position 105,372 of record ML388832.1, read on the forward strand.
GATCCCCTAACTCCACCACGGCCCCGACCCCTTGTGGGTCTGGCTGGTGTTTGGTCACCCTGATCAGTATTGCGTGTCTTCACCATCTGTGAGAGAATGAAACAACATGAGTTTAGATTTCAAGAACCAATAGATTGGCACGAAAGAGTTCAAGAAAATGATATTTCTTTTTTTCCCTAAGAGTTCTGCAGCCTCTCGAAGATAATTACAGATGTCTCCATACCGATCCGCAAGACTCTACTAAAACTGCTCATGACCGTTGAGTCATATGTAACCTAGAGCTCTGATACCAATTTGTCACGACCCCAAATGCCAACAGGCCGTGATGGCGCCTATCGTGGAACTAGGCTAACCAACCATCACATAACTATACACTTAGTTTAATCAAATAACACAATATCATTAAATATCAGCATAGCAAGTATGAAAATTTCCTAAGTCTTTAGGAAAATATAAAATAATCCACTGTTTAAACAATTCCGCTAGGACTGGAGTCAACATGGTCACGAGTATCTAAGAATATAACTAACTCTGATAATGTCTTAATAAATGTCTATGAATCAAATTCTAATACTATAAGAAGAAGGGAAGTGGAGAAGTTGCGGACGCTGAACAGCTACCTCGAAATCCCGTAAATGCTGCTGATAACGAACGAATATGGCTACTGCTCTGCACTAGTACCTGGATCTGTACACAGAGGTACATGGAGCAATGATGAGTACACCAACTCAGCAGTAATGAAAATAAATCACAGTCTGAGAATAAGAAACACACAAAACAAATACACCAATCCACAAAACAATAAAAAGCCATAGCTCAATAAGGTATATAGAAGTTCAAACCAGTTTCCGTAAAATTCTTTAAAACAAGTATATTTTCCAGTATTTCTCAGTAAAACTCCCAAAAATTTCAGTTTGAAAAATGAAGTGAATCATAATCAAAACTCAGTAAAATATCATAAAAAATCTGCCCCTCGGGCGATAATCATCACTCATAAATATTCCCTCAGCACCTCACCATCACTCGGTAACAGTCACTCAGCACCTCATGATCACTCAGTATCAGCCCCTCGGGCATCCTCATTGTCACTCATGCCTCCAATCACTCGTCACTTGGCACTCAGTAGGTACCTGCGCTCATTGGGGGTGTGTATAGACTCCGGAGGGGCTCCTACAGCCCAAGCGCTATAAACAAGCCAAATCATGGCATCAATCACTCTCAGGCACTCAGCCTCTCTCATATCATAACATCCTCACAATATTGGCCCTCGGCCTCACTCAGTTAGACACTCTCAACATGCCACTCGGGCCATAAATAAATAGGGTTCTCGACCTAAAACAATATTTCACTTCAAGAATTAATATCAACAAGCGTTGAGTGTCAAACCAATTTATCAGGAAATACTGAGTGTAAAACCATAATTTCTAAGTGAGGAATTATCAGGAAAATAGCCCTCAAGGGGTTAAAACAGATCGGCACTAGGCCCCAAACATGACTTACAACCCAATTATATCAAAACATATCAATACTATAAAGAATAGGCTTTAAAAGCAGTTTCGCAACTCAATAGTTGCCTAAAAAGGAATCATATTTCCAAATTTCCAATTCGTGCATGACTCACACTCGTCATCCAGTGTGTGCGTCACTCCAAAACCGTGAAAGGATGTAAAGTCCGGGGTTTCATACCCTCAGGACAGGATTTAAAGACATTACTTACCTCAAACTAGCCCGAAAAGCTACTCTGCAACCCGCTTGCCTCTCGAATCAACTTTCGAGTGCTCCAAATCTACCAAGATCAGATTTTTATCCTCAAATTATGTAAGGGAATTAATTCCAATTGAAAAGTTACAATTTAAGCACAAAGACCAAAATTAGCCAAAACCAGACCCCCGGGCTCGTGTCTCTGAACTCGACAAATTTTATACCAAAATGTTCTTCATCCTCTCACGAGTCCATACATATAAAGAACGCTAAAATTGGAGTTCGTTTGACCCCTCAACTCAACCCCTAAAGGTCTCATAATCTCAAGCCCTAACTCCATCCTTTTCTACTGATTTTCATGAATTTAACACTGATATTTGATCCTTAATCACATATAATCAAGTATTAGGGTCCAAAATCCTTACCTCAATGAAGAACAATGATTTTCTCTCTTCAAAATCGCCTCAAAAGCTCTTTTGCGTACAAAAATGGTGAAAAAGTGGGTATTGGTCGCGGGGGGTTTATTTTTATATTGTCCAGAATTTTTGCGGTACTGTTCACGCATTTTATTGTTCACCAGAGTTACTATTCACCCAAGTTACTGTTCACCCGAGTTACTGTTCATGCTGCTGTGAAAAAAATGCAGCAGCTTTTCTTTTAGTCTAAATTGATCCGTTAACCCTTCGAAATCCACCCGAGGCCCTTGAAAATCTCAAGAAATATACCAACACATCCCATAACATTATTCGAACTTAGTAGAGACTTCGAAACACTAAAAACAACATTAAAACACCAAAATCACATCAGATTCAAGCCTATGAACTTTGAAATTCCTAAATTTTACCAATGACGCCGAAACCAACCAAAACACATCCAATTTACCTGAAATTTTGTACACATACCCAAAATGCTATTACGAACCTGTTCCAACTTCTGGAATTCCATTCCGACCCCGATAGCCTATTTTCCACTATCGATCGAAAATCGCCAAAAACTAACTTTCGCCAATTCAAGCCTAATTCTACACCGGACATCATAAAAATATTTCGAACACACTTCTAAGTCCTAAATCACCTAACGAAGCTATCCGAGCCATAAAATCCACATTCCGAGATTGTTTACCAATAAGTCAACTCTTAGTTGACTTTTTCAACTTTAAAGCTACTTTTAGAGGCTAAATGTCTTAACTCCTTCTATAACCACTCTGAACCTGAGCTAACCAACTCTAACACATCCTAAACAGTATAACCAACCTACGACAAGACAATAATAACAAATATAATGCAAATACTGTGTAACGACTGACCGGGTCGTTACATTGAACACCCAACATCATAGAGAGAAGTCTAATAGCCTTACTTATCCCCTGTGAAACCATGTTTCCTCACAACAAGAACAAGAGAGTAAGTTGAATTCGTACATTCGAATCTCATGAACTCATATATATCAAAGAAAGTCACTCACTCTCACAAAGAAGTCATATGCATGCAATCGGCACCATAGGCTTTCCCATAATGTAAACTCTACTAATGTAGGCTCACTCGATCTAAAATCAATTAGGACTTTTTCATGATTCTAATGTGAGCTAAGGGGCGGGTAGGATATATTTAGGAATAGTGGTTCCACCTCCTAAGCACTTTAACATATCACATGATAACTTAAGGGTAAATTCCTCAATCCACTTTAATTTCACAATTACAATCACCCCCAACAATGTTCCCTCTTTCTTTAAGAACTACTTTAAATTATACCCATTAGCAAGAACAAGACAACAATTTATTCACCTATATTTTTCCTGCTCTTTTTTTTCCAGATTTGTTTTGTTGCAATTTTCACTAGTTGCATATTCTTTTACAAAACAAGTGCACATTTCTTCCTTTCATTGGTTCCACTCAAAAGCCACCCCACACTTAGTTCCTTCTTTCTTCTTTTAGCGCTTATTTCACAATTAAAGCTCTTTAAGAGGTAAAAAGGATCAGAACAATGTCAATTAAGAATAAAAAGGGTATAGACTTGTAATATGGGTACCAAATAAAAGTCAATAGGCTCAGAATAGTTAACAAGAGATAAATTTTATTTATGATAAGAAATAAGCTCAAAAAGATCAAAGAAATTCTAAAATCATTTTTCAAACCGAGCATCACCTCAAATTTTGCTTCAACACACATACGCGGCAAGTTCTAGACACAAGTAGAATAACATGGACTACACAAAAAATCTCACCACACATGGCACATGACTCACTAAGGACGGTCCCATTCCGACTCTCAAACGATGCAAGTATTCATGGAGCCACGAGATATTAAGCACTAAGCACAAAGTGAATACAAGTCAAGAAAACGAGAAATAGTCATCACAAAACATGCTATCCAATATATAAAGGCATCAAGATTAATATCAAACAAGTCAAGGCGCCTAGGAATCTTTTTTTCTTCCTCCATTTATTCTCTAAATTCTAATCTACTCTAAAAATAAAAAAAAATACTACTACCCGGTTCAAAGTACATCCCATAGAAAAGAACCGAGGCACAAAGAAAAACCATAAGGGATTATTACTACCTAAAGAAAGCTAAAAGAAATATTTTTGGATTTTTGTTTAGACTTTAATCCCTTAAGAAAACTGTCTATGAGATCCATCATCATGATAAATCTAATTTTTCTACTTTTTTCGTTTTCTGTTCACAAAAGCTACTACACTTAAGAACGAGTACTACAACTAAGCTAAAATAGCACAGAAACTCACCCAAACGATATCCTCACCCCACACTTAAAATTTTCAATGTCCTCAATGCATACTATAAATAATAAGAGGGTAAAAGAGACTCCCTGGTAGGCCAAAGGCCAAAGCAATAGCGGCTCACAAGGTACACAGACTTCCCCCAATCATCGTCCTTTGTGTGGGCACCACACTTAGTCCTCACCGTGTAGCTCGCTTTTGCACTCTTCCAATGGCTTTGCTTCATATGCTCATAATCCTACAAAAAAAAAAATATTACAAAATAATAAAAATAAAATAAAATAAAAAATAAACAAAAATAAAAGAAAGCAGTAAAGCTGGGTTGCTGTCATGACCCAACCTATGGGCCGCGAAGGGCACCCGGTACCTTACTCAACCGAGTACCAGCGTAACATATCTTTCTTATCGTACTATCATGGGTAAATGGCCAAAATCGCCGTCATGAGATAACCAAAATAAAATATAAGTGCATACCAGACATAGGATGACCAAACATGATATAGAAACCTATACATGTGACATACAGGACTATAAGGCTGACATGATCATTTGTAAACTCAAAACATAGGCCGACAAGGCCATACAAGTATCCAACTACCTAACATATGTCTACAAGCCTCTAAGACTATATAAATGTCATTTAGGTCGGGATGAGCCCCGCCATACCAGTCAATATATGTCCTAATCATACTGACCAAATAGGCAACTCCGAAGCAAGTGGAGTGTAGCAACACCTTCCGCTGAGCTGATAGCCTACTAGGAGGATTGTCAACCTATCTATAGGGACCTGCGGGCATGAAACACAGCGTCCCCAGGCAAAAAGGATGTCAGTACGAATAAAGTACTGAGTATGTAAGGCAGAAAAGCATAAATAAGAACAGTAATGTAAAGGGAGATATAGGAGATACAACCTGTAGCATTTGAGTGCCTCTAAGAGATAGTGACATGAAATGCGCGATACATATATATACATAATCTTTTAAAAACATCCGCCTCTGTGGGCATCATCATCATCATATCGTACCCGGCCTCGTAGAGGACTCGGTAAAAACATACCCCGGCCATCATAAGGCTTGGTAGAATCGTACCCGGCCACGTGGAGCTCGGTAAACCCAACTGATCAGTGGTTGCACAATAGGTGTCATACCCGGCCGACTATAGCGCGGTTTGGTAGAGTAAAATAGATACTATATATAATGCATGCTAGACTCATGGAATCACGTTCTAAACCCTTCGGAGTGACTTAAGGTCATTGCACCTTCGATTAACATTATGGACATCATAACATCAATATAAACTTCACTAGGATTCAAGGATCATACATACTTTCTTAGAATAACTTTGTAAGAAAGAACAACATGGACAACCTTAGTTTCTAGGAGTAGATTCATTATGAAATAACATATCGTTTACGTTCGTTTCACTTTAGATCATGCCAAAAGAATGAAGGAAGTGCCTTAACATACCTTTGCAGTCTTCTCTCCAATCGTCAACAAAGCTCAATATGATCTTCTTATATCTACAATGAGAACCCGAATTCGTCGTCATCATATAAGCATTGTAACCCTCATATTTAAAAACCAATATTCTACAAGAAAACGGACAGCACCTCCCCTGTTTTTACTACATCCCATATGTTACCAAAAGTCACCAAACAGCCCAAAAAATAACAATAAGAAAGAAATAACATGTATGCATCACTTTCCAACCTTATCTCCATGACAACTGTGAGCATGTGATTTTCACTCACCATATCGTCCTATAAAAATCTCAATAAATCAATTGATTTTATGAATTTTGCTGATCTTCAATGATTAATTGTGAAAGATTTGTATTTTTTGGCATATCCATAATTCATCTTTCTAAAATTTGTTCAAATTGCATCACTATTATCAAAGAATTATAAAGTTATAATTGACTAACTAATAGACGAGTGATGGTTATTCAATGTAATGTAGTTTTAACAACTAATTACTAAAATTAATCATTTTTATTCATTAAATTATAGATTAATTAGGAATATAAAATTGGTCATTTTATTCTTGATTAATCTGTAAATAGATGAAAAGTAAGGTCTAAATTAATTACTATAGTTTTTGGATTAAATTATATTTTTAATTTAATTAAATTAATTAGTTAAGGAAGTCAAAATCGGACCTGGGCGAAGAAATGGGCCCAATCCCTATACACTCAACCTACCCAGGCCAAAACCCAATCCCTATACACTCAACAACCCAGGCCCAAACCCCCTTACCCAGCCTGCCCCAGCACCCCTCCAAACGTTCCCGCTTAGTTTAGTTAATTAAATCCTGGCCATTGATCGAAATAGATCAGACGGCCAGGAACTCACCCCCTCTAATATATAACTGTCCAAACGCCCCCCTACCCTCATTCCCATCAGAAGCCTAACCCCCAAACCCTAGCCGCCTCTCTTCCCTCTCGTCTCTCTCCCTAAGCAAACCCTAGCCGCCTCCCCTCCGTCGGTCGTAAATAACCTATCGGCGGTGGAGCTTCTCCAATCAACCCCAACTTCTCACCAGACGATCCTCACCTACCCCTCAATCCCATCCCACAACCAGTTTGTCCAAAAACTCACCCAAAATCGACCAATCTTAGATCTAGGAATCCAGAAACCCTAACTTCCCCCACCAGGCGATTCAAAGATAATCAATGGATCAAACCTTCGTGGGTTAATTTCTCTTGACTAGAGCAATCGATTTACGAGGTTTTGAGTCATTTTCAAACCCTAGCGGGGTCCGGCCAAGGTCCGGCAAACTTTTTTTTCCCGGCCAAACCCATCAAGGGGTATTTTCCCCACCTTTTTCCTCTTCTTCTGTTTGTTTCTTCTTTTGTGATTATTTGTTATCACATTTACTGAAATTATGAATAGGTTTGTGTAATCACCCCTGTCTTAGGCTGTTTTTCTTGTTCTATTACTACCTGTGTTTGTTTAGTCATGTTTCTTTGTTGATTAATCTAGGTTCTTTTAGCAATCATGTGTTGGTTTCTTGTCTAGTGTGTTTGAATCCACACAAAAGTCTAATTGTGTTTTCATTATGAGATTCTTGATGAATCAATTTAGGAATTCTTATGGTAAATGATTCTGGATTTTATTCTTTTTTAAGACCAAATCTCATGTCAATCATTTCTTTTAGTTTGTTTCAGTAATTTTATTTATTTCTTTTTTCTTTCTCTCATTTTGTTCTCTTCGTCCGTCCTTGCTCATGGTTTGACTGTTACTATCCTGCTCTAGATTGACTAGGAAAAATCTAAAATAACAATTCTATTTAATCTTGATTAGAACAGTGTTATCATGTTATTATGATTAGAACTGTAGTCGAATTTACCCAGCTAGATAAAATATGGAATTGTTTGTGTGCTGATTAAACTGAAATTTGATCTCCCCCTTTGCTTTGCTTTGATTGTTGATTCTGTTTAGTGTCAAGTGAATATCAATTTAGGATTCCTTCCTAATTATTTCATGCAGAAGAGCTATTCGCTCTTTTAGGATTATTACTAGTTAGTCTGAACCAGTGCAGGGCCATTGAATTAACTTAGTTCAAATCCTAAACTCAAGGCTTCCCTAATCATTGATAACCTCCTAAAAATACACTTGTTTAACTAGGTTAACCTAGTCTAATAGTCTCTTGAATAACTAACTAAGTCCTAAAATCTGCCTAAGGTAATTAATTCAGGACTAATTAACTAAAACAAATCATTTAACCTAGGCTTGATAATTAGTTAAGTTTCTGAATCTAGGTAAATGAGTTTGACTTAATTAAACTAAAACAGTTAACTTAATTTAAGGAGTCAAAACTAATTGGTTTACTTTGATTAATTGACTTAAACATGAGTAGGTAATATGAAACTAACTCTAGGCATTTAATCAATTAACCTTTGATTAATTAACTTAACCATAATTAAGAACAACTGATAGAACCAAAGTAACTAATTGGGATCAACTAACCCAAATTAATAGATAACTCAAAGTAACTTAACCCTGGTTACCTAATGGTAAATTCAGGGACTCTAAGGGGTACATTAGGTAACTCAGTTTAGGAAATCAGGTTCTTAAGGTTGAAAGGGTATTTTCTAAAAGAAGAAAGTTCTGGAATGGGGGCAGCTGTCCCAAAGATAGGGTTGACAGCTGCCCTATGTACTATTTTGGTACTATTTTTTAGTATTGGATAGGGAATATTCAAAAGAATATCTCATTCCCAAATATCCTATAAATTGACCCTCTTATAGAGATGAAGGATAGATTTTTTTTTACACTTTGGAGTTGCTGGAATATAAAATCCTTCCTATTTCAGAAATACTGGCTCGACTTTAAAAGGTTTTTGAAAAGGCAGAGTACTATTAGAAAAATTTTATTTCCCTTTCGGAAAACAAGTCCATGAGTAGATGGCCTAGTTCAGTTGCTATCTTCCCTTTTGCTGAATTTTGGGTTTTCTGGAATTTCTTCCTTCAAACATTTACTCCCAAGATTTCTGGGTTTATTCTTGCTGGACTGTTTGGTTTTCCTTTGGTTTTTTTCTGTTTGTTGTTGCTGATTGTTGGTTGATTTTCCAGTGCACACGCAAGTGTACGTGGTCGACAAGTAATATAGGAATTGAAGTCCAGATATCGTACCCACAGGGACTTGTGATTTAACTATCAACTAAACTGACTCAAACAAACATTTACTAGAATTAATCTAAAGTAGTAAATCAAAAGAT
>ML388832.1:114749-143713 GCA_005239525.1 Nicotiana knightiana
TGTGATCAAGCAATTGAATAATTAAGCACAAGATTGAATAAACAAACCAATTAAGATAAACAATAAGAATAATTCAAGCTTCAACTACAACATTCATGTAACACCCAATACTCTAGAACGAATAAACTATAAAACTAAAAGAAGAGAAGGGAAGAAAAACTCAGTAGAATCCTCTGTCCCAAAGTCTTCCCACGAAATTCTGCCAAAAAGCCTGCATAAGCCTCCTTAATGTGATGTTTTTGGGTCTATTTATATGTTTAGAATCAACCCTAAACATCCCCAAGACTTCTATTCTAACTTGGAAACACTTAAAACCCGTCAAAACTCGGTTTTTCACTGTCCCGGGGCCCAGGCGTTTCAGCCCTAAAGCCTGGGTAAAGCCAGGCAGGGCCAGGCGTTACAGCCCTAAGGCCTGGGTAACGCCTGGTCCCCCCAGGCGTTATGGGTCTAACGCCTGGGTAACGCCAGGCTGCCCCAGGCTGTTTGGCTTGGCGCCTGGCTATCCCCCGGGTGTCCCCTCTCGCGTATTCTTCGACGTATTTGCATCCGTTTAGCCCCGTTTCCATTTCCAATTCACCTACACATAAAATAAACCCTATTAAGCACATACGACGTGTATTTTATCATTAAAGTACATAAAATGCGAGGTAAATAATGCTTAAAATCACGAATTCTAGCCACACATCACTGATCTCTCCTCATTCTTGCTGTTCATTTTCTTGACCTTTATTTGGTCAAGTCTCTTTATTGTCTCTCTCTTAAAAGGTATGTATTAACTCATCTTTTTTTCTTTTAACGAAATTTCTTGAATTGGAATCTTCTTCTTCTTCTCCCTGCTTAAATTAGTTGTCATTGATGAATGAGGTTATTCTCTCCTGCTTTATGTACATGTGACCATATAGGTGTGTATTAGCATATTAATGAACCGGTTGAATGTGATAAATACTGTTTGTTTTGTCTTTGCTGAAATGTTCTGTATATTTCAGGCCAAATGTATATAAATATGGTGAATATTCATAGTTCTATATTAAAAATAAGGCTGCACTGAGGTGTAGAATCTGACCTTCTCTATGGTCAGGATCTCCCTACAAGTGTGCAGAAAAATATGCTTTTTCAATTGAGTCTCTTTGGTCAATAAAGAGATTCAACAAACAAATCTCTAGATAGGTTATTATTAGCACTAGGGTAGATGAATTTGACTCGTTAATGGTCAGATTCACCCCATGATGGTGCACAAAAGTAGTATAAATGGTTTGAAATTCATCCTTTAAAGGGTATAAAACCTTGTTAGTTAAGAAAGGCTGTAGAGTAAAGAATCTGAACCCTTGTATGGTCTGACTCATTCTCTAAAAAAGCCAAGAATAGTCAAAGTGTCCAAGTGAATACTGTTTGAGGTACTGGTATGGTTGTTAAAAATGGCAAACAAGATTGCATCTGTGAGTTTTGAATCAGGCTCTCCTTTATAGTCAGATTCAATCTAAGAAAAATGCATAAAACATGTGGTCTTTCCTTCTGCTGAATCTGTAATTACTTGTTAAAAATCTGATTGTTCATCTATGTGTGATTATAACTGTAGAATTATCTCTCAAAGGCTTCTGTGATTAATTCCATATCCATGAAGTCATAATAGAGTCATTAGATAGCATTAAAGGGTGGTGAATCTGACCCCCTTAATGGTCAAATGCACCCATAAGATGTTTGTATATGTTTGTTTGGACGACTTAGATCTTATGTCACTATGGGGGCAGCATGTAAAAGGTTGAATCTGATCTCTGTAATGATCATATTCAGTCTCTTACAGTGCACATAAGTCCTGTATAGTCCAGTTGGGACTAAAAGTTGAAGAATACGGATCCTAAAGTGTGAAAGTTGTTCGTTTGTACAGGGGTAGCAGCTAACCTTGTTCCTTTTATTTTTCTTCTTATTATTAGAACTTATGTATTTAATTTAAGAATAATGTAATAGCGTAATTATAGCCTTTTGTATATACTTTTAGTTGTAATAAAGACTGGACTATATCAAAGATTGTGAATCAGTTGTATTCCCAGTAATGTCTATCATGATAGTTAGGGAAACTAGAATTTCAGGCTCATTGATGGTGTTAAATAATTTTTCGTTGAATGGTATGAGGAGTATCAACTCTTTTCTTAAAAATATACCGGATAATCTTAATTTAGAGACTTCGTTAGTTTTACCTTTTTTGCAAAAAGTCATTACTTCACGGAAACGAGGTTACAAGGTCTATATTGTATCCGTAAGTAGTATATAAGTACTCATGAATGTCATATAGGTCGAACGACAAAGGAATCTGGTGAATTGTATTTGCAACTCAAATCTGCCTCTTTTATCACAATGCAAACGATAAACGTATTATCATATCTGCTCCTGTTTATTCAGATTGTTCAAATTCGAATCCTATCAAAACTAGCCACCATTAGGATTGTCCAAAGAGTTGAAACAAATTGGGCTAAAATATGGCCACAGCCCAAGAATCTTGTCCTTTAGGCTAGAAATTTGATCTAGACAGGAAAAAATACTTCTTTTAGTTTGAGATTCAATAGGAAGTACCAAAATTACCATAAATATACACTCGGGAGTGGCAACTCATGCCCCCAACCCTCAACTCTAAGCAACTAATAAACACGCACATAACAACCACGGGTGCATTTCATGTGATGTGTTTTCCATCTGCCCAAAAAACAACAAGTGTACGCCATCGTAACTTGTCCAAGATAAATCCATAACGTCCTAATCCATCTTAAAACTAAAGTACTCCTTCAAATAGAAAACATAAAGAATAATCAAACATCGCCTCAAATAGGCACTATAAAACCGTCATGACCATAGTCTTGACTACATAATCTACACTAGGGTGCGACAATTCATGTCCCCGTCTTCACTTCAAATTATATTAAAATTGCGTGTTGCAATTACGGGTGCATTTCATGTGGCGTAATTGCAATATGTCCAAAAACAAACAAGTGCACGCCATCGTGACTTGTTTCAAGATAAATCCATAAATATTAAAAGCGGCTAAAAAGTTGAAAAAGGCTAAAAAGCATAATAGGTAAATAATTAGATAATTAGGCCAAATATTAATAGTTAAGCGACCGTGCTAGAATCACGGAACTCGGGAATGCCTAACACCTTCTCCCGGGTTAACATAATTCCTTACTCAGATTTCTGGTCGTAGACAAATTAAAACAGAGTCAAAATTTCCTCGGTTTGGGATTTTTAAATAACACAGTGTCCCGGAGCATCGTCAAAAATCTGGGTGGCGACTCTGAAATAAATTAATAAATCTCAAATCTGAATAATGTCACTTTAATTGGAAAAACTCCCTTATTACCCTTCATTAATCCTGGGGAAGTGGGAAAAGGAGGTGTGACAGCTCTGGCGACTCTGCTGGGGATACGAACCCAGAATCTCTGGTTCAGGGTTCAAGAATTCGAGCTTGAAATAGACTGTTTTATTTTGGCTTTAGTATCTGATTTTTACATATTTAAACCTAACGTGCTAAATGTCGCTTTTTACCGCTTTGATATTATCTGAACTGTATATAAATTGTGCTGAAACCCTCTTCTCTCTAAGTCTTCTAAATCATCTGGGAAGTGTGCACTTCATGTGACTTCTTTTCTGTTAGAGTCATATCCAAATTTTAGAACGAGGTACGGATAAGTTGCAAAGCCGGTGAAGCTTCTGTATTCCCGGTACGCTGCCCCGACCTTGGCTCGAGCTATCCGCTCGAGTAAGCCTAGTCTAGAACAAAACCCCTGGTTTAAACCTAGAATAACAAAACCTCATGCCGGATCCCTAGTAGGAACCCTTATCTACATCATGCGCATTTGACTTAGGGGGCTCAACACAGGGGTTGAGTCCGTCTAGGACAGGTGTACCCGAAATGAAAGACTACCCTGATGCATCTTACTTGTTACGTATGCATTTATTTGTCTCAGCTTGTGTATTGACCGGCTAAACCAAGAAAATGAACAGAAAAACCAAGAGAGAGGTAGAGTAGAGAATTCACCCTGTTTTGAAAACCCTCGTATTTATCCCGAAACTCTGCCAAAATTTCTGGAAAAAAAAAATATATATGAGTGGGTGTATATTTCTAATCAGTCAGGATTTTCCCGAACTACGCATTATTTGATTCTCACGGGTGTGGGATACGTAGGCAACCCTCATCGGGTCCAACTCCATTTTTCAAAATCAAAAGGATATAGCCCTACATAAAATTAAGTGACGCCATTATAGCCTGATCGCCCAAATGGGGCGTCGGAGGCCGTTTTGCAAAAGTGGCCGCCTGTGTTTTGTCTTTAAATTTCGACCCAATTCGCGAACACAGCCTTAAAGGGTCGTATTCGCAAAGGTGGTCCATTTTTCTTTATTACAAAACCCTTTGCCAAAATGACACTTTTCAAAATGTTTTTTGTGGTTTTAATCAAAAATGAATGTGTAGGATGAATACAATTGAAAACATCCCCTTCAGGGCAGTCGAGGAAATCCCTCTAGGACTCCATATGTGGTGGAGCAACTAGGGGGAAACCAGTAGAAAGTCTGTTGTGAAAGCTTTAGGGGGACTTACTGGCCTTTTAAAGATCAAGCCGAGGTTGGACATCGTCGAGGCTCTAGTACCATTTTGGGATCCCGCCCATAATGTATTCCACTTTTCAGACTTTGAATTAACGCCCACGCTAGAGGAAATAGTAGGGTACGCTGGTCTCAATGATAATCTCAAAAGTCGGTTCCCGGTGGTACCTAGGGCGGTGACTCCCCACAAGTCTTTGGATCTGTTGAACATTAGTCGGGACGTCCAAGACCCACACTTGTCTAAAGGTTTCTCCACCTTCTATTTTCTTTACATACGTTATGGAGATCCCCAGGGTTATGAGGCTAACAACACTGGTCTAACTCACAAAGATCAGGCTAAATGGGAAGCCCGCCGGGGGCTAGCTTTTGTGCTAGCATTCTTGGGCACCTTGATCTGCCCAAGAAGTGATGGATGCATAGACATTGGGGTTGTGGGAATAGCAGACTTCATGATGAAAAAGTCCAATGACACACTTATACCGATGGTCTTATCCGAGATTTACCGTGCCCTGACAATTTTCCAATATGGGGGAAAATTCATTTAGGGGTGCAACTTGCTCCTACAAATCTGGCTGATCGAGCACCTCTGTCACCGCCCGGGCTACATGAACTACGGTTTAACCGGTTTGAACTGCATCGAGGAACATAGTACTCGGGTAAAAGGCCACCAATTTCCTGAAGGCACGGAGGCCTGGCACTCATACTTAAGCTCACTGACTGCCAACCAAATCGAGTGGACGTTCGGGTGGCTCCCTCACAGCGAGGTTATCAATATGTCTGCTGAGGTTTGCTATCTTCTGTTAATGGGCCTGCGAAGCATTCAGCCATATGCCCCGCACCGGGTCTTACACCAGTTGGGGAGACAACAGGGTGTTCCCCATGACGAGGATTTAAGCTAACAAGCCATTGAGTTATGCCCAAGAGCTGCATTTCCTGATTTCCTGAAGGCAGGGTTCGTCAAATCTGGAACGAGTGCAGGTTTTTAGAACCTCAAACTCGGGTAAGAGACTTATCCAAATGGGAAGTGGAGCCCGCCTACACCTCTTGGTACGGCGTAAGAGGCAGGGAGCATCAAGAGCAAGAACGACTCGCAAACAGACTCCATGTACAACAATTCACCGAGCAAACTCAAGAGCATTGGGCTTGGTTAGAAAAAGAGAACAGCTACCGAGCCACCATAAGCAAGTTGGAGGCCCAGGTCAGGGAAATCAAGTTCGAAAACATTCTACATACTGCCTCAATTGAAGGGGAGAAAAATATATTAGCCCAAGAACATGAAGTCCTCCGGGCCCAGATACAGGACTAAAAATAGCTGCTGAGAACCCAGAGAGAAGCAGGGCTGATGAAAGGCTTATCAACAACCTGAGGCATAAAGTATGTAGCTATGGGAATGATTTAGACAAAGCTGAAGAAGAACTGGCCGAAGTTCGGGCAAGATTAATAACAAGTGCAGAAGAAAGAACAGAGTTTGTCCAGAGACTAAAGAGGAAATATGACCAGGAAGTCGTGGGTTTGAAGGAAAAATTGGCCGCCCTCGAGAACGAAATGGCCAAACAGGCAAAAAGGTTTAAAACAGAGAGGGAACAGTGCTATGCTATGATGGATCGGTTAAAAAAAAAGTTGCAACAATGGCAAGAACAGAGTCACAAAGATGCCCAAACTTTAGAGGCGAGATCCCAACAAATCGGGCGCTTGCTTCAAGAGAAGGGTATTATCAGGCGAAGGGTCCAAGAGATAGCTGACTACATCGTCACCAGATGTCAGGAATGTGAAGATATGACTCGGACCACTTTCTTCTCAGCAGTTATGATCTTCGTCCACAAGATAATGGACGACCTTTACCGCCTCCGACAAGACATAGCACGCAGGCCCGTGGCAAGGCCGGATGATGCCCCACCGGCCCCTAGAGCAACGGAAACACTAATGTATTCTTGATATGTTCGAGTTTGTACTTCACTTTTCTAATCGTAGTCATGTGTTGAGTCCACAGTTATTTTTTATATTTTAGAAAATATGTGTCAAGTCTGTTTTGCAAACTCTGTAATTCCAAAAATGGGCTGCCAGCTTTTTGTAATCAAAAGTGTTTATTTAATGAATGGAATTTTTTTTTAGAATGAAGCTTTTAGAAAAATAATATATGCATCTCTTTGGGTTTTGCTAGCATGAACTACGTGATGATCTGATTCACGCGGTGTCGTGATACGTAGGCAATCCACATAGGATTCGATCATAACCATAAAAAAGGAAACTGAGCGAGGAATAAAAAAGAGGAAGCAATAACAGAGGAAAGGGAAGAATAATAAAAAGAAAAACAAACCGAGAGATAAAGCCGGGATGAAATACACAACTGTGGCAAAAACATATAGAAAAGCATCAGGTGCATTGCATACCCCGTACGTGCGATTACCTATGTGATAAATGTTTTACCCTAATGTTTTGTTGGTTCAATCTTAAGGTATTTTAAGGTGGTTGGTTTTGGCGGTAACCTGGCTTCCCATCCTTACTTCACTAGATCAAAAGGGAGCATAGAAATGACGTCTGAAAGTCACTTGCCAATCGTCAACTCTTCCGTGGAAGAATTAAATCCAGCTATCCCAACATCTGAGTCAACAACAGCTGAAGAGAACAGGACTCTGCATTTCCGCATGCTGGAAATGTGGGATGCATGGTCCAATGGTAGGGAACCGCCAATACGATCCCGTGTTTCCCAGAAATAATCCCCAGGGCGGGAGGGACGTCCAACATCCCCATAAGCTACCCAGCCACGCCATTTGGATATCCAACTATGTCGACTCACTTTGCCGGAAGGCCTTCTGAGGTTCGCCCCCAGGCTTTGTTTTCTTGTGTGTCTTCCAACATTTTCACCGCACCACCAATCTCCGCCACGGCCCCACCAACTATCTCCGGGTCAAGTTTCGAGCCGCCAACATTCACATCCCAAACACCATCCGCCCATCAGGATACCACTCATGCTACTCCCAATGCATATCCCCAACAAACGCAGCCCGAGTTCATTTTGGGGCAAGATAAGAAAAGCTTCGAGAACGAAGAAATAACTCGAAAAATGAAGAGTATTAAACAGAGCCTCAAAAATATATACGGGCTGAGCGGGCAGAAAAGTGTCTCCTATGCAGATTTGTGCATGTTCCCGCACGTCCATCTGCCTCTCGAATTCAAAACCCCCAAGTTCGAAAAATATGACGGACATGGAGACCCCACAGACCATCTAAAAAGGTAATGCAACCAGCTCAGGGGAGCAGGTGGGAAGGAGGAACTTCTCATGGCATATTTTGGAGAAATCTTGACGGGGATTACATCAAAATGGTACATAGACCAGGATATATCCCGCTGGCACATATGGGATGACTTGGCACGACTTTGTCCGGCAATTCCAATACAATGTGGACATCGCTCCCGATAGGAACTCACTATCCAATCTCAAAAAGAAACCCTCAGAGAGTTTTAGAGAGTACGCTATCAAATGGCGCGAACAAGCCTCCAGGGTCAAACCCCCGATGGATGAGGTTGAAATGGTCAGTGTTTTTCTACAAGCACAGGAAGCTGATTACTTCCAAAATATGATGTCCGCCATGGGAAAACCATTCGCAGAAGCAATTAAAATCGAGGAAATGGTGGAGAATGGGCTAAAAACTGGTCGTATCCTGAGCCAATCTGCCATAAGAGCAACCTCTCAGGCCATCCAAAGCGAATTCGGGGTTGCAGCCAACATGAAAAAGAAAGAAGAAGGGGCCATGATGGTTTCCGATGTCAGGAAGTCTCGACAATACCCACGCCCATTTCCTAAAACCTCCCAACATTACTATCCTCATCAAGATGCAGCTTATGCTTCGCCCCCTTTTCCCTATGCGGTAATGAACGCTCAGCCACATCCCAGGCCGCAACAACAATACAATCAGAATAGAACTCCACCCCCAAAAAATAACCATCGTCCCCCAGCTCCATATAATCAACGCCCTCCTCAAAACAGCTACCCGTACAATGCCTACCCCAGAGAGCCACCGAGGAGACTTGATTTCACTCCCATCGAAGAGCCGTATTCCAGCCTCTTCCCAAAGTTGGTCCAGATGGGACTCATGCAACTCGTACCTCCAAACGGGTAGAATCCCCAATCACCATCATATAGACAGGGTACCAGTTGTGCTTACCATTTCGGAGCAGAAGGGCATGACACGGAGGATTGTTGGACCCTCAAAAGGGCCGTGGAAAGCCTTATAGAACAAAAGAAAGTGGTTTTAAGGGACGAAGAAGCCCCCAATGTGACAAACAATCCACTGCCCGCTCACAATCTTGGCCTGTCATCGGCATGATTTGCGAGGACCATGATTTTGATCCAGCTCTAAAGGCCATCATCGCCATCACAAATGTGGAAAGAAGACCTAAGGCGGCACCCAAACCAGTCAAGGAGATGAGAAAGAGTAACCCCGTCCCACAGGTCACAGAACAGACTGAGGCTGGGACAAATAAGGGACCCTCTAAAGATGTTGTCCTTTACATCCCCAAGGAACATAGGAAAGAACAAAGTGTGTTGAGCCCTCCCAAAAGGTTACAATTCAACAGGGCAATAATGAATGGCTCAAAAATGTATGTCCCGAAGGGGACGTATGCGGCGCAGGGGCAAATAATTTCACCCAGGCTAAACGAGCCCATGGTTATTAGCCTCGCGTCGCAAACTCCCATGAAGAATACTACTGTCGTCCCATGGAATTACCGCAGGACGGTGGTGACATACAAAGGAAAAGAGATTACCGGGGAAACAGGCAATATAAACTCTTCAGAGAAATACCTCGACCCGGAAGAGCTAAACAAAAGCAAGTTGAAATGCTTTCCACCCAAACGGTCTGTCAGTGCCGAAGAGGCAGAAGAATTCTTCAAGGATATGAAAACCTCTGAATACGCCATAATCGAGGAACTCAGAAAATCCCCCACCAAGGACTCGCTTCTATCCTTGTTGGTAAATTCAAGGGAGCATCAGAAGATCCTGATCAAAACCCTCAACGAAGCACGCGTTCCGGCCGACACCACAGCCGAGCAAATGGAAAGAATGGCAGAACGATTTTTTGAGGTCAACCAGATTTCATTCAGCAATGATTTTCCCCCGGAAAGGGGCCACCCACAACAAATCTCTCCACCTAACTGTTAAATGTGAAGGTTACTACGTGAAGAGAGTTATGATGGACGGTGGATATGGAGTTGATATTTTCCCTCTATCGACCTTACAAAGAATGGAGATCGGGACTGAAAGAATCAGACCCAACAATGTGTGTGTCCGTGCGTTCGATGGTATCAAGAGAGACACGATCGAGGAAATTGATTTGGTCTTGACAATCGGCCCTGTAGACTTCGAAGTGACATTCTAGGTCATGGATATGGATACTTCCTACAATTATCTCCTGGGAAGGCCTTGGATCCATGCGGCAGGGGCAGTGCCATCTACTCTCCACAGATGGTTAAGTTCGAATATGAGGACCAGGAAATCGTGGTCCATGGGGAAGACGAGCAATCTATTTATAGGGACCCATTAGCCCCATGCCTGGAAGCAAGAGAGGGCAGCGAGCACATAATCTATCAGGCTTTCGAGATTGTGGTTGCGGACCAGCATGAGGAAGGAACCTCGTGCCCTCAATCCTTCCTATCAAACGCGTCAATTATGGTCGCCAACGACATGATCAAACATGGGTCACCTGGAAAAGGACTCGGGGTGTCCTTGCAAGGCACTAAAGGACCCGTCACTTTTCCTACCAATAAAAAGTTTTTTGGAATAGGGTTTCAAGCTACCCCCGACGATGAACAATGGGCTGACCAACGCAAGAAATATGGTTGGGTATTGCCTCAGCCGATCCCACACATCACCGCATCATTTTTCAAGCCAAAATACGTGGAGGAAGAGGAAGAGGTTTTCACGGTCGAAGAAATATGCGGAGCAATGAGGAAAATTTTGTATGAGGCCCATATGGTCCAACCAGAAGAAGGCTCCAGCATCGCTGAAGTACAGTATATGGGGCCTGATGCCAAGTTGCAAAACTGGGAGGCTACTCCATTCCCCGTCCGGCGGGAGTCCCGGTAGTTCAGCTTTTGCCATCCTTTCTGCACTATGAGTTATTTCAGGGTGTAACTCAAGTTTTTAAATTCTTTCCTTTAAATTTCGATGTAAACCCTCATATGTTCAAATTCAATGAAATGAAATCAAAATTTCATCGTCTACTATTATTTCTGATTTTTGTTTACTTTTCTTATTTTTTCAGTCCTAGTAATGCGGCTTTAAAAACATGACATGCTTGTGGACTTCGTGCTCTGATCCTAATATGTCGTCTAACCTCGAAATAATGAATCAAGAACTGGAATATGATGAAGAAGAGGCTTTTAGGGAAATAAATCGAGAATTGGAACAGTTCGAGAATAAGCCTAAGCCAAACTTAAATGAAACGAAACCCGTTAACTTGGGCAGTGAAGAAGGGATTCAAGAAACCATGATAAGAGTCCACACAGATAAAAAGACTAGAGACGCCTTGATTCAACTCCTATTAGAATTCAAAGACGTATTTTCTTGGTCCTACGACGACATGCCCGGACTAAGTATGGACTTGGTGGTACACAAATTGCCAACCTACCCCGGTCATCCACCTGTCCAACAAAAGCAGAGAAAATTTAAAACAGACATGAGTGACAAGATCAAAGAAGAGGTCGCTAAACAAATAAAGGCTGGAGTAATCCGAGTGGTCCAATACACCACCTGGATAGCCAATGTGGTTCCGGTGCCTAAAAATGACAGAAAAGTCCGAGTATGTGTCGACTACCGGGATCTGAATAAAGCCAGTCCCAAATATAATTTTCCACTGCCAAACATACACATCTTAGTGGACAATTGTGCCAAACATGAGGTACAGTCTTTTGTCGATTGCTATGCCGGATATCACCAGGTATTGATGGATGAAGAGGATGCAGAAAAGACAGCCTTCACTACACCCTGGGGAACGTACTGTTACCGGGTCATGCCGTTTGGTTTAAAGAACGCTGGGGCGACTTATATGAGGGCCATGACCGCCATATTTCACGACATGATGCATCAGGAGATTGAGGTGTACGTGGATGATGTGATCGTTAAGTCCAGAACCCAAAATGACCATGTGCAGCATTTGAGGAAATTCTTGGAATGCCTGCGCATATATAATTTGAAATTACACCCAGCCAAATGTTCTTTTGGAGTTCCATCCGGAAAATTACTGGGATTTATAGTTAGTCGACGGGGCATCGAGCTGGACCCAACAAAGATAAAATCCATCCGGGATCTCCCACCCCCAAGAACCAAGAAGGAAGTCATGAGTCTGTTGGGTAGGTTGAATTACATCAGCAGGTTCATCGCTCAGTTGACCTCCACATGCGAGCCTATATTCAAGCTATTGAAAAAAGATGCGTCCATCAAATGTACAGACAAGTGCCAGGGCGCTTATGACAAGATCAAAGAATATCTGTCAAATCCTCCAGTGTTAGTCCCAGTAGAACCAGGGAGACCTTTGTTCCTATACCTGAAGGTGCTAGAAAATTTCTTTGGGTGTGTTCTCGGGAAACGTGATGCAACCGAAAAGAAAGAGCAGGACATTTATTACTTAAGTAAGAAGTACAAACTACGAGACCAAGTATTCTCAGTTAGAAAGGACTTGTTGCGCTCTAACTTGGGTTGCTTAGAAGCTCAGACATTATCTGCTGGCTTATACCACCTACCTCATCACGAGGATGGATCCTTTGAAGTACATATTCCAAAAGCCAATGCCCACCGGGAGATTAGCGAAATGGCAAATCTTGCTCACAGAATTTGATATTGTCTATGTCACTCGCACATATATGAAAGCTCAAGCATTGGCCGATCATCTAGCTGAAAATCCGGTCAATGATGAATACCATCCCTGAGCACTTATTTTCCGGATGAAGAAATCAATTCCATCGAAGTAATCTCGGAAGGCGCTGACACCTGGAAAATGTTCTTCGACAGGGCAGCCAATGCGAAAGTTATCGGAATAGGGGCAAGTTTGATTTCACCCGCAGGAAAACACTACCCTGCCACGGCCCGCCTCTGTTTCTTCTGCATAAACAACACTGCCGAATATGAAGCTTGTATAATGGGCATGAACATGGCCGTTGCCATAGATGTAGAAGAGTTGTTGATCATGGGGGACTCCGATTTGATCATTAAGCAGGCTCAGGGAGAGTGGGAAACTCAAGATGTTAAACTCCTTCCCTACAGACAACATGTGGAGAATCTTAGTATGCGATTCAAAACTGTCGAGTTTAGATATATTCCTCGGTGCCACAATGAGTTAGCTGATGCCCTGGCCACCCTAGCTGCAATGCTGCCCTATCCAGGTAATGTTTGCATAGACCCATTGGAGATCCAAATCAAGGAAAGACATGGTTACTGCAACGCGGTCGAAGTAGAGTCCGATGTCCAACCATGGTATCATGATATTAAAAGATTTTTGAAGACAAAAGAATATCCCGAGCAGGCCAACGGAGACCAAAAGAGAACCATCCGAAGGCTCGCCAGCAGTTTCTTCCTAAGTGGGGAAGTACTGTATAAAAGGACTCCCGATCTAATTTTGTTAAGATGTGTAGACGCTAAAGAAGCGGAAAAGATCATGGGCGAGGTCCATTCAGGAGTATGCGTCCTCCACATGAATGGGTACATCATTGCAAAGAAAATCTTGCGGGCCGGATATTATTGGGTGACCATGGAGAAAGATTTTTTCGATTTTGTCCGGAAGTGCCACAAGTGTCAAATACATGGCGACCTAATCCATGCGCCACCATCAGAACTGCATCCTATGTCGGCACCCTAGCCATTCCTTTCTTGGGGAATGGATGTCATTGGGCCAATCAAGCCAAGGGCCTCAAACGGGCACAGATTCATTTTGGTTGCTATAGACTATTTCACGAAATGGGTCGAGGAAGTCACGTTCAAAGCTGTCACTAAGAAGGTGGTGGTGGATTTCGTGCATGCTAATATAATCTGTCATTTTGGTATCCCAAAAACTATCATTACCGACAACGCCGCGAATCTAAACAGTAACTTGATGAGGGAGGTCTGTGAACAGTTCCAGATAACACACCGCAACTTGACCCCTTACCGGCCCAAAGAAAATGGCACCGTTGAAGCAGCAAACAAAAACATCAAGAAAATTCTCAGGAAAATGATTCAAACATCCAGACAATGGCATGAAAAGTTGCCTTTTGCATTTTTGGGATATCGCACGACCGTGCGTACATCGGTGGGAGCTACCCCTTACCTATTGGTTTATGGCACTGAAGCCGTAATACCCGCAGAAGTTGAAATTCCTTCCCTCCGGGTTATTGTCGAAGCAGAAATTCAAGACAATGATTGGGTCAAGACCCGACTGGAGCAATTAACGCTAATTGATGAGAAAAGAATGGCCGCAGTGTGCCACAGACAATTATACCAGCAAAGAATGGCCCGCGCTTACAACAAGAAAGTGCGACCTAGGAACTTCGAGGTAGGGAAACTCATTTTAAGACGTATCCTCCCATACCACGAAGAAACGAAAGGAAAATTCGCCCCAAAATGGAAAGTTCCATACATCATAAGGAAATTGCAACTAAAAGGAGCGTTATACCTGGGGGGACATCAAAGGAAATGACCCCGAAACAGCTGTCAATGCAAATGCCGTCAAAAGGTACTATGTATGATCCTCTATGTATTTGCAAATGTTCTCCGGTTGGGATGACGAAGGCTTTCATTCTCACTACCCAAACAACATTAACCCTTTTTGCAAACCCTTTGTGCCGATTACTCTTCTTTGATTACCCTCTTTGGAACCCGAAGTTCTTATTGAAAAAAAAATCAATCAGAAACAAAAACAACAACAAAAGTTTCCTGAACTACGTTCAACTTGATTCTGAAAGGATAAGTAGGCAGCCTCTCCCTGGGGTTCAGTCACACCAAAATAAAATTCCATATTTCCCCAAGAGTTTAAGCTGGGGAAAATGTTATGTTCAGCGATGTTTTCGCATAAAAGGTTCCAAAGTTGTAATTCAATACAAATTCTTTTCACCAAAAAAAAAAACTCTGTTCAAGTCCTTCCGATCAATCGGCAAAGATGTCCAAAATTGGAGGATACAGTTGTTCGGAGCAGATACAAGCAATGAGAGAAATTAAAATGATAGAGTCTTATCGGTGAAAACCCACACGGGCACTGTAAGGCGACGATGAGTAGAGAAATTGAAAATGAGAGAGTCTTGTTAGNGAAAACTCGCAAAGAGCACTACAAGGCGACGGTAAGAAGAGAAATGAGAGAGGTTAGTTGGTGAAAACCCGTAAAGGGCGCCACTGATCGAAAAGGATAATGGGTCACTGACATGGACACAATCCGGGGCAAGGTTTCTCAATCTCGACGTAATAGTTGTTATGAATTTCTGAGAGTCGGACGGTTTACACGGATCAGGCATCCAGTCCGAAGGGCATGTCATGTTCATTAAAGTCCGCATGTACTCCAGATAAGTCCTTCTTTCCTTTCCCCGAAAGGGACACCTCTTGTTCAAATTCGTTGTCCATTTTGTCATTTATTTTTCTGTTGAATCCCTTTCGGTCTAACTCTGTCCCGAAACTAAGGCAAAGAAAGGATGGCAAGACTGATTTATAGGGCTCTCATTTGTCACAGATCAATATGCAAAAGTCACCCCAGCCTCGTCAGGGGCATCGAGTCGATCCCGACTGGCCACAATGGCTGATGATTCAAACTCAAAACCTTGAAAGGAGAAAGTCAAATTGAAATGCCTATAAAGGCAAATGAAGTTGAAAGGTTGAACCCCGCGTGGCTAACCATCTTGGCAAGGTTTGAAAAGCCGAAGTATTCCCGGTGGCGTAAAGTTACAACTGGAAGAAATTCAGAAATGAAAAGACAATAAAGGCGAAACAAAGTTGGAAAGGTTAAGTCCCACACGACTAACCGTCGCAACAGGATTTGACGGGCCAAAACTCCCCCTGATACTCTGGAAATCCAAAAGAAAAGCAAGTGAAAAGCCTACAAAGGCAAAAAGAAAATAAAATGTTGGGTCCCCCGTGACCGATCGCCATGGCAAAATCTAGGAAGCCAAGATCCTC
The DNA here is from genome assembly GCA_005239525.1 of Nicotiana knightiana. Lineage (NCBI taxonomy): Eukaryota > Viridiplantae > Streptophyta > Magnoliopsida > Solanales > Solanaceae > Nicotiana > Nicotiana knightiana. The sequence continues at coordinate 130,471 of ML388832.1, forward strand.
GGGATTATAGATGAAACCCAATCCCAGCAAGAAAACAAGCAAGCAAGTGGTTGAGATCTCCATCAAAAGAACTGAGATCAAGCAGTTGAAAATCAAGGCCACAAAACTAACCACCGTTTCAAAGTAACAAATTGCACAAGGGCTGGAAGGAGCTCTGCAGCATCGGCTCAAAGAAAAGGAAGTTTCCTTCAAAAAAAATCTTTTCCCGCATATATATAAAAAAAGGAGGGGAAATGAAGTCGATTGTGATGCAACCCTGAAGTAGCATATGATCCTCAACCCCTAGCCAAACATTTTCCAACCAAGGATATCCCAGTCCTCAGTTGATGCCAACATATAGGGTCCTGCACCCAAGCAGACACCGACATAACCTGGTGATCTTCCTGACAACAGCATAACCTGTTGATCGTCTCCAGACACCGGCATAACCTGGTGATCTTCCGGACAATGGCATAACCTGTTGATCGCCTTCAGGAACTGGCTTAACCCAGTGATCTCTTTTGTGGCAAAGGCATAACCTGTTGACCTTTCCAGACCCCAGCATAACCTGGCGTTCCTCCTCACAAAAGCATAACCTGTTGATCATCTTCAAACACTGACATAACCCAGTGATCTCTATTTTCAGGCAACAACATAACTTGTTGACCTTTCCAGACCCCAGCATAACCTGGCGTTCTTCCTGACAACAGCATAACCTGTTGATCATCTTCAGCCACTGGCATAACCCAGTGATCTTTTTTCCCCAGGCAACAGCATAACCTGTTGACCTCTCCAGACACCGGCATAACCTGGTGACCTCCCTGACAACAGCATAACCTGTTGATCATCTTCAGACACTGGCATAACCCAATGATCTCTTTTTCAAGCAACAACATGACCTGTTGACCTTTCCAAACACCAGCATGACCTGGTGATCTTTTCTCCTCCAGAGATTGGCATAACTCAGTGATCTCTTTTGTGACAACAACATAACATGTTGATCCTTCCCCAGACACCGGCATAACCTGGTGATATCTTCTTGACGACAGCATAACCTGTCGATCTTTTCCAACATAGGGTCTCCGATCCCTAGTTGATTTCACCTTTTAGGCATAGGGTATCCACCCCTAGTCTGCATTCACTCTGGGTACACAGTTCCCGGCCTTTTATTGCTTTCAATAATAAAATAGCATAGATTTTATTACAATAACTCACGAAATTTTCCTAGTGAAAACTGGGGCAGAAAATTTTGTTCGTTTGTTTTGATGCAGATAACGTTTCTAGAACATTGGAACTCGAGACGGCCAAAAGAAGAAGTTTCAATCCAAAATAACAAAACAAAAAGAAGAAAGAGAAGATTGAATCCAAAAGTGCATAAACGGGGAAGATGTGGACTATTCAGGACGAGATTGAAGTCATCCGTCCAGTATGTCCTACTTTGATCCGAGGAACGACATGACAAAACCAGCATCTGCGACTAACAAGCATGAGGATCCAGGTCAGAGTCAGCAAAAGATCAAGACTCAAGACCCACTCCTAGATAGGAATCTTGTAATTTAGCAGTTGATAGGTTTAGTTAGTCTTTCATTTCGTACTTGGGAGTAATAAGGAGATCAGCAGCAGTAACAGCAGCAACCGCAATGAAACCACAGTTACTCGGTAGTCCCAGCTACCAAAACCTCCAGAACTACACTGGCCTGATTCCTTTATAGCCAAGGATATGTAGGCAACCTTGAAGCAGGGTTCGGTCAAACTTTTCAAAAACGCTTCACAGTGGAACATATGAATTGGTAAAAGTCGTTTATTGCTGCTCACTTTGTCTTTGCCCGAAAACTCTTCGTGTTTCCGAGAAAAGAGGGGCAGTTGTGAGCATGTGATTTTCACTCACCATATCGTCCTATAAAAATCTCAATAAATCAATTGATTTTATCAATTTTGCTGATCTTCAGTGATTAATTGTGAAAAATTTGTATTTTTTGTCATATCCATAATTCATCTTTTTAAAATTTGTTCAAAGTGCATCACTATTATCAAAGAACTATAAAGTTATAATTGACTAAATAATAGACGAGTGATGGTTATTTAATGTAATGTAGTTTTAATAACTAATTACTAAAATTAATCATTTTTATTCATTAAATTATAGATTAATTAGGAATATAAAATTGGTCGTTTTATTCTTCATTAATCTGTAAATAGATGAATATTAAGGTCTAAATTAATTACTACATTTTTTGGATTAAATTATATTTTTAACTTAATTAAATTAATTAGTTTAATTAGTCAAGGAAGTCAAAATCGGACCTGGGCCAAGAAATGCCCAGGCCCAATCCCTATACACTCAACCTACCCAGGCCCAAACCCGATCCCAAACCCGATCCCTATACACTCAAACAACCCAGGCCCAAACCCCCTTACCCGGCCTGCCCCAGCACCCTTCCAAATGACCCCGTTTAGTTTAGTTAATTAAATCCTGGCCATTGATCGAAATAGATCAGACGGCCAGGAACTCACCCCCTCTAATATATAAATGTCCAAACGTCCCCCCCCCACCCTTATTCCCATCAGAAGCCTAACCCCCCTAAACCCTAGCCGCCTCCCTTCCCTCTCGTCTCTCTCCCTAAGCAAGCCCTAGCCGCCTCCCCTCTGCCGGCCGTAAATAACCTATCGGCGGCGGAGCTTCTACAATCAACCCCAACTTCTCACCAGACGATCCTCACCTCTCCCTCAATCCCATCCCACAACCAGTTTATCCAAAAACTCGCCCAAAATCGACCAATCTTTGATCTAGGAATCCAGAAACCCTAACTTCCCCCACCGGGCGATTCAAAGACAATCAATGGATCAAACCTTCGTGGGTCAATTGCTCTTGACTAGAGCAATCGATTCACGAGGGTTTGAGTCATTTTCAAACCCTATCGGGGTCCGGCCAAGGTCCGGCAAACTTCCTTTTCCCGGCCAAACCCATCAAGGGGTATTTTCCTCAACTTTTTCCTCTTCTTCTGTTTGTTTCTTCTTTTGTGATTATTTGTTATCACATTTTACTGAAATTAGGAATAGGTTTGTGTAATCACCCCTATCTTAGGCTGTTTTTCTTGTTCTATTACTACCAGTGTTTGTTTAGTCATGTTTCTTTGTTGATTAATCTAGGTTCTTTTAGCAATCGTGTGTTTGTTTCTTGTCTCGTGTGTTTGAATCCACACAAAAGTCTAATTGTTTTTTCGTTATGAGAGTCTTGATGAATCAATTTAGGAATTCTTATGGTAAATGATTCTGGATTTTATTCTTTTTTAAGACCAAATCTCATGTCAATCATTTCTTTTAGTTTGTTTCAGTAATTTTATTTCTTTCTTTTTTCTTTCTCTCCTTTTGTTTTCTTCGTCCATCCTTGCTCATGGTTTGACTATTACTATCCTGCTCTAGATTGACCAAGAAGAATCTAAAATAACAATTCTATTTAATCTTGATTAGAACAGTGTTATCATGTTATTATGATTAGAACTGTGGTCGAATTTACCCAGCTAGATAAAATTTGGAATTGTTTGTGTGCTGATTAAACTGAAATTTGATCTCCCCCTTTGCTTTGCTTTGATTGTTGATTATGTTTAGTGTCAAGTGAATATCAATTTAGGATTCCTTCCTAATTATGTCATGCAGAAGAGCTATTAGCTCTTTTAGGATTATTACTAGTTAGTCTGAACCAGTGCAGGGCCATTGAATTAACTTAGTTCAAATCCTAAAATCAAGGCTTCCCTAATCAATGATAACCTCATAAAAATACACTTGTTTAACTAGGTTAACCTAGTCTAATAGTCTCTTGAATAGCTAACTAAGTCCTAAAACCTGCCTAAGGTAATTAATTTAGGACTAATTAACTAAAACAAATCATTTAACCTAGGCTTGATAATTAGTTAAGTTTCTGATTCTAGGTAAATGAGTTTGACTTAATTAAACTAAAAGAGTTAACTTAATTTAAGGATTCAAAACTAATTGGTTTACTTTGATTAATTGACTTAAACATGAGTAGGTAATATGAAACTAACTCTAGGCATTTAATCAATTAACCTTTGATATATTAACGTAACCATAAGTTAAAACAACTAATAGAACCAAAGTAACTAATTGGGATCAACTAACCCAAATTAATAGATAACTCAAAGCAACTTAACCCTGGTTACCTAATGGTAAATTTAGGGACTCTAAGGGGTACATTAGGTAACTCGGTTTAGGAAATCAGGTTCTTAAGGTTAAAAGGGTATTTTTCTAAGAGAAGAAAGTTCTGGAATGGGGGCAACTGTCCCAAAGATAGGGTTGACAGTTGCCCTATGTACTATTTTGGTACTATTTTTCAATATTGGATAGGGAATATGAAGAATATCCCATTCCCAAATATCCTATAAATAGCCCCTCTTTTAGAGATGAAGGATAGATTTTTTTTACACTTTGGAGTTGCTGGAATATAAAATCCTTCCTATTTCAGAAATACTGGCTCGACTTTAAAAGGTTTTTGAAAAGGCAGAGTACTACTAGAAAAATCTAATTTCCCTTTTGGAAAACAAGTTCATAAGTAGATGGCCTAGTTCAGTTGCTATCTTCCCTTTTGCTGAATTTTGGGTTTTCTGGAATTTTTTCCTTCAAACATTCACTCTCAAGATTTCTGGGTTTATTCTTGCTGGACTGTTTGGTTTTCCTTTGGTTTTTTTTTTTCTGTTTGTTGTTGCTGATCTCTCCTCCTTCTTGATGTTCATTTTCTTGACCTTTATTTGGTCAAGTCTCTTTGTTGTCTCTCTCTTAAAAGATGTGTATTAACTCATCATTTTTTTTAATGAAATTTCTTGAATTGGAATCTTCTTCTTCTTCTCCCTGCTTAAATTAGTTGTCATTGATGAATGAGGTTATTCTCTCCTGCTTTATGTACATGTGACCATATAGATGTGTATTAGCATATTAATGAACCTGTTGAATGTGATAAATACTGTTTGTTTTGTCTTTGCTGAAATGTTCTGTATATTTCAGGCCAAATGTATATAAATATGGTGAATATTCATAGTTCTATATTAAAAATAAGGCTGCACTGAGGTGTAGGATTTGACCTTCTCTATGGTCAGGCTCTCTCTACAAGTGTGCAGAAAAATATGCTTTTTCAATTGAGTCTCTTTGGTCAATAAAGAGATTCAACAAGCAAATCTCTAGATAGGTTAGTATTAGCACTAGGGTAGATGAATTTGACTTGTTAATGGTCAGATTCACCCCATGATGGTGCACAAAAGTAGTATAAATGGTTTGAAATTCATCCTTTAAAGGGTATACAACCTTGTTAGTTAAGAAAGGCTGTAGAGTAAAGAATCTGAACCCATGTATGGTCTGATTCATTGTCTAATAAGCCAAGAATAGTCAAAGTGTCCAAGTGAATACTGTTTGAGGTACTGGTATGGTTGTTAAAAATGGCAAACAAGATTGCATCTGTGAGTTTTGAATCAGGCTCTCCTTTATATTCAGATTCAATATAAGAAAAATGCATAAAACATGTGGCCTTTCTTTCTGCTGAATCTGTAATTACTTGTTAAAAATCTGAATGTTCATCTATGTATGATTATAACTGTAGAATTATCTCTCAAAAGGCTTCTGTGATTAATTCCATATCCATGAAGTCATAATAGAGTCATTAGATAGCATTAAAGGGTGGTGAATCTGACCCCCTTAATGGTCAAATGCACCCCATAAGATGTTTGTATATGTTGGTTTGGACGACTTAGATCTTATGTCACTATGGGGGAAGCATGTAAAGGGTTGAATCTGATCTCTGTAATGATCATATTCAGTCTCTTACAGTGCACAGAAGTCCTGTATAGTCCAGTTGGGACTAAAAGCTGAAGAATACGGATCCTAAAGTGTGAAAGTTGTTGGTTTGTATAGGGGTTGCAGCTAACCTTGTTCGTTTTATTTTTCTTCTTATTATTAGAACTTATGTATTTAATTTAAGAACAATGTAATAGCGTAATTACAGCCTTTTGTATATACTTTTAGTTGTAATAAGGACTGGCCTATATCAAAGGTTGTGAATCAGTTGTATTCCCAGTAATGTCTATCATGATAGTTAGGGAAACTAGAATTTCAGGCTCATTGATGGTGTTAAATAATTTTTCGTTGAATGGTATGAGGAGTATCAACTCTTTTCTTAAAAATATACCGGATAATCTTAATTTAAGAGACTTCGTTAGTTTTACCTTTTTTTGCAAAAAGTCGTTCCTTCCCGGAAACGAGGTTACAAGGTCTATATTGTATCCGTAAGTAGTATATAAGTACTCATGAATGGCATATAGGTCGAACGGCAAAGGAATCTGGTGCATTGTATTTGCAACTCAAATCTGCCTCTTTTATCACAATGCAAACGATAAACGTGTTATCATATCTGCTCCTGTTTATTCAGACTGTTCAAATTCGAATCCTATCAAAACTAGCCACCATTAGGATTGGCCAAAGAGTTGAAACAAATTGGGCTAAAATATGGCCATAGCCCAAGAATCTTGTCCTTTAGGCTAGAAATTTGATCTAGACAGGAAAAAATACTTCTTTTAGTTTGAGATTCAATAGGAAGTACCAAAATTACCATAAATCTACACTCGGGAGTGGCAACTCATGCCCCCCGACCCTCAACTCTAAACAACTAGTAATCACGCACATAACAACCACGGGTGCATTTCATGTGACGTGTTTTCCATGTGCCCAAAAAACAACAAGTGTACGCCATCGTAACTTGTCCAAGATAAATCCGTAATGTCCCAATCCATCTTAAAACTAAAGTACTCCTTCAAATAGAAAACATAAAGAATAATCAAACATCGCCTCAAATAGGCACTATAAAACCGGCATGACCATAGTCTTGACTACATAATCTACACTCGGGTGCGACAACTCATGTCCCCGTCTTCACTTCAAATTATATTAAAATCGCGTGTTGCAATTACGGCTGCATTTCATGTGGCGTAATTGAAATATGTCCAAAACAAACAAGTGCACGCCATCGTGACTTGTTTCAAGATAAATCCATAAATATTAAAAGCGGCTAAAAAGTTGAAAATGGCTAAAAAGCATAATAGGTAAATAATTAGATAATTAGGCCAAATATTAATAGTTAAGCGACCGTGGTAGAACTACGGAACTCGGGAATGCCTAACACCTTCTCCCAGGTTAACAGAATTCCTTACTCAAATTTCTGGTCGTAGACAAATTAAAACAGAGTCAAAATTTCCTCGGTATGGGATTTTTAAATAACACGGTGTCCCGGAGCATCGTCAAAAATCCGGGTGGCGACTCTTAAATAAATTAATAAATTCAAAATCCGATTAATGTCACTTTAATTGGAAAAACTCCCTTATTACCCCTCATTAATACAGGGGTAGTGGAAAAAGGAGGTGTGACAACAATATACCACAAAACAACCCACATATCCTAATTTCATACATAAAATGACAACCAAAGTAGTGTCAAACAACCTTAAAAATGTAACGACGAATGACCAGCCAACCATTGCATCAGTATGTGGTGTTTATCCACACTTTTTATCCTCCAAAATTCCATAAAATATAAGAAAAATAGAAAACCCAACAACAACACGAAACAGCCCACAAAACAGTCCCTACAAGTTCAGCAACTCAAATTGATTTATCAGTTTACTAAGACACGTTTCGACTTGTCTTTTCTTTCAAATTGAGAAACACAACCAAAAACACATAATTAAGAATCTTATTCTATAAATCAGCCATGAATTCATCTTGAAAATAAGGTTACAACCAGCCAGCATCGATGCAACAACAAACAACAGACCACTCGTTCGAAACTCGCTAGGTCTAATCTTTACGATCGAGTTACAATTGGTACAAGCTTAGATAATGGAAGGAGAAGCATAAATTTACCTTGGAATGAGTAGAACCCACGAAATCTAGACCTTATTCATCCAAAATCACTCCTCCAACACAGCTACATGAAGGATAAATAGGAACTAGCAAGCTGTCCGGGCTTTTCGGCACTAGAATCATATCGTAACACCCAAAATAACCTAGGGTTTGTGTGGGATTTTTGGGGAGGAGTTGCAGGGATTCAATTTGGTTTTCTTGGTATGAAAGATGGGTGAAATAAATGAGTTGATAAGACCTTAAAATCCCCCTCTTGGCTGACTTTGCAGCTTTTAATTGAGGCCTCTCTTTTTGGCAAGTAGGTGATGCACCTACTTGTCACCTACCAATCTGCAGAGTCTCGCAAAAATGCGAATATCTATTCACTCCAATATTGTATCAATAAATGGTTTAATCCATTGGAAACTAGACTTGTAGATATTCAATTTGGTAGGTAGATAATCCCATAATTCCAAGTATATTAGGAGAAAATATCAGCTACATTTGTCCTAATTTTCAGCATATTATGAATGTAACTTGTGAAGACCTTTGCGAACTTTTGTTCCACAACTTGCTTGACTTCAAAACGTAGCACACGACTATCATATGACAAAATAACTCAAAGAATAACCTCCTTATCATGTTAAGAACCATAGTCTCACCCTAAAGTACATGTTATAACATTCCAAACTCGTCGACTTTCGACGAAACTTATTTTCTTCAATTGGTTTAGCTTCTAAGATTTCCAACCCTCTTTGTACTCGTTATTTATGATCTTAAATATTTGTAACCTCCAAGGTAACATGATTAACTTACTTTATATACTTCCAAATATAATCTTGTTTCTCAGATTACGTCAGTTGGCTTACAACGTACTCTCACGTATGAAAACATGGGGTGTAACAGTTGCCTCCCAACAAGCGCCTGATTTAACGCCGCGACACGACTTGAACCACTTTATGCCTCAACCTCGAACTTATGAATTGTACCTCTAACATGACATCCAGTCTGTGGCTATGCTCCTTTGGTGGGGATACAAAAATAAATAGGCCAAGTAACAAATTTTTCACTCTATACTTCTCGGCCTTTATATGAGGAATGTAATTTTTTCTCTCTGGCACGATAAATCCAAGAATGTAAGCAGCATGTTCCTCTTCCATTGACTCCTCCAAAGGCTCAGATGACTCGATTTCAATGTCATCATCCAAGCACAATGTCGAAAAATATTTAGAATGAGGACCAACACGTCCCAACTTTGGAATTGTATTACTATATATATCCTCATATTTACATGCACTAGAGTTTTCAAATATAACATTATCTACTCCCTCATATGACTCTAGAACACTCTTCCCAACATTGACATCCTCAAGAAAAATATGGTCTAATGATTGATATTCTCGTTTTAGCTCTTCAATTTGGTCTTGAAGATTTTTTTTCAGCTTCACACAACTCATCATTAAATTATTGGGCGTTACACGCATCAACCTTTGCACTCAAATCTGCATCTAAGTTACGCATAGCCAATCCAAATGCTTCTTGTGCAAGTTCAACTCTCTCCTTAGACCAGTCATTCACCGATTTTATTAGAAGATAACATCGTTCCTCGTATACCTTAATTGTGAAATATTCTTCCCAATACCAACCATTACTCCCATATTCAAATTCAGATCTCCCATAGTTCAGGTCATGACAAGCCCAAAAGGACGGGCCGTAAAAGTCTTCCGTCAACCAAGCGTCTTCATCAATAACCTTACCTCCGAATATTTCATCCCCAGATACCATGTTGAGAGAACTATGAACACACTAAGAGAAAAATTAAATAGTTATAAAATTAAAAATATTTACAAAAAGAAAAAAAACAAAACCTGTAAAGATAAAATAAAAGTCTAATCTAGAAAAATAGCTAATTTTAAGTTCCCCGGCAACGACACCAAAAACTTGTTGCGGCCAAACGCACACGCAAGTATACGCGGTCGTCAAGTAATAAAGTAACTAAAAGTCGGATGTCGAACCCACGAGGACTTGTGATTAACTATTAACTAAATTAGACTATCCTAACTATCTAAACAATAACTAAACCTAGAAATATTTGATTCTAAGTTGATTAAAATAAATTAAAAAATGAACTCTGAACAAAGGAAGAATAACTTTTATGTTATCAATGTGATGAAAACGATCTAGGGTTATGGGCTATCTAACAATCCTATTGTATTTTTTGATTGAATTGACTAACTAATTTATCTAGTTTATTAGTTAACAGGGCTAATATTCCTCACGAGAATCTGTCAAGTTCTTACTCGCCTATTCAAGCTAACATAACGCCTATATATCTATGGGTTTAGAACTAACAGAACACATTTATAATTCCTGTAAATCAACCAAGCAAGGCAATTAGGTATATGTCTAACCTAACCGCGAATCCGTTCCCTGATGCCTAGGTTCAAGAACTTGTTCTACTCAATCCTATAAGCAATCTAGAATTCCCAGTTTCGAGTTCAATTCTAAATTCGTAGATAGTATTCAATTGGTGATCAAGCAATCAAATAATTAAGCGTAAGATTGAATAAATAAACTAATATGATAAATCAAGAAAGCAAAACCAATATCCGAATAACAATATTCATGAAATTAACACAACCCTAGAATGTGAAGCAGACGCGTACCTAGGATTTGAAAATGACGGGTGCCATAATTTCCTTTAACGTACATCTTGTAGTGACTAATATAGAATTTGTTACGAACGTTTATTCGGATGTTTTGAGTTTATTCGGGTCAATCTAATAAATATTTTTTATTTGTAAATATAAAACTTACATCTCAAATATAAAAAATAACCGTAATTAGTATTTCAAATAAGGAATAACAAATTTATTATAACAACACAAGAATCAATGTTTTCACTAGGAAATTATATCTTTTTTTGTATACTAAAAATAAATTTACACAAGTAAGATAACATCTTCAATAAAAGAAGGAAAAAATTTCACATTAGAACAACTGAGATCCCTGCTTTTCAATTTTATAGCCCATATTTCAATTTGCAATCAACTAGCCAAAAAATAATAAGCTAAAACTCAACATCCAACTCCAATAGGTTCTAAAAATTACTATACAATTTTTAAAAAGGATTCCTCAATCATTTAAATTAACATTTGAATCAGTAACTGTGATTCAAATATAAGTTCAACAAACAAAATCCATTTGGGTGGTGAAAATTAGATTTTTAACAAGCTTAAATATGTGGGTTTAACTTTCGAATTTGATTTTATGAGAAATTTGGATTGAGTGTTATTTAGACTTGTTAGAAATAGTATAAGGAAGTTATATATAAAATTTGAAGTCATTTCATGGAGATTTGGACTGGTTTGAACAAGAATTGCAACTGAAAATCGTGGAAGAAGTTCGTCTACAGACGCTTGTATAAATATGCATAAAAGTGTGTAAGTGTATAAAGTGTGCTTCTACACTCGTATACACTATTATACAATATTATACATAATTATACAAAAAACTAACTTCGTCTTCTTCCTTACGTCTTTTCTGAAATTTAACTCAAATCTTGCTCAAGTCTACTCCAAATCACTTCAAATTTAAATTTTAAACTCCTCTTGGTATTTTTAATTAATTTGAACAACACCCAATCCAAACAGCTAACAAACTCAAAAAATCCTATTTTCGAAAGCGAAGCTTCAAATGACCTTCAATGGTGGACTTCTAACTTGAAAATTGTCTGAATATAACACCAGAGCAAATTATTTGCTAAAGCACAAAAATGATTCAATTTTAAGTAGAATCTTTTCCGGCGGAACAAAAACAACATAAAGTGGGTAAAAAATGGCTATTGGCCACCAGAAATTCATTCTCCGATGACCTCGTTGACTTTATCGTTGACCTCTTCACCTAGAAAATTGAAAGAAAAAATGGTAAAGGAGGTTATCCACCGCCGAAGATTTATTTTCTGATGACATCGTTAATTTTGCCGGCGACATCTTGATTGACTTCGTCTGAAAGTTGAGGAAAGAAAAGAAAATGGATAAAGGAGGCTGTCCATTTTTCTTCTTCATGCTAGGTTAGCTGATGAAAACTTTCTTACACATTATATGCAAAATGGGTTATGTCGGGTAAAATTTTAAAATATGAGCTCTTTTTAGTTATGAGATTGAGCCGACTGACGTAGCATGTAATTCTTTCATAAAAGAATTACATCGATCAGAATGAGAAAATGTTTTAAAAAATACCTTCAATAAGTAAATTATGCCCCATAAATATAAAATGAAATTAACTACAAGTTCCAAAAAATCAAAATCCTAAATCTCATATTTTTAAAAAATATTTACGAAATTTTCATCATAATTTCATAGTAAATAAATTTAAATTATAATAAATTTTATGATATAATAAAAACAAGATGAAAAAGAAAAATTATCTCAATCCAAAATTCCCATTAAGACCCAAGTTTTACGGATACTTTAATATTAAGAAGAATGCTTATTTTATATAAGTTTAAAGTTTTAGAGTATCGTTTTTGAGTGTATTTTCTAGAGATCATATATAAATAATAGAATAGAGAAAAAATATATAAAAATAATAAACAACAAATAGAAAATTGGGAGGCAGTCGAAAAGAAAAATGACTGGGACAAAAGGAAATAAAAAGCACAAAAAACGGGTATGTCGAACAAGGTTCAAGATAAATTTCAACTTGAATTTTACAAACGAAAAATTTTAAAAAAGGTCTACCAGTCATGACACCTTTATCTAGTTTACGACTGCGGGTGGCAGGATCAAATATTTAACCTAGGATAAAAAAAATTCAACATATCTATATAAAATATTTATCATCTTAGCGGGTGCCATACCACCCCTTCTTAAAGGGGTGTATCCGTCCCTGACGTGAAGTTTTAGCTTCACATAGACATGGTAGCCAAACAACAAATCATATAAAGAAACATAAAAAATACTAAGTTTGGTGGAAGAAAAGATGAAACCCGATCTCCACGGCGGTTCTGTGCTCTCCCTAGGTCAAAAGTCTATCAAAAGTTCGGTATTTCTCTTAAAAATGGTGTTTAATGACTATTCATATGTATAGGGTAAAACTCTAAACAAAATAACCAAGTCCAAAATTAAAAAGAAGACAAAATAAATTCGAAATTAGACCAACGCGCAACGCACTTCGCGTCAGCCTGCGCGTCGCTAGCTTAAACGCGAGATGAGACAATCGCGTCGCCCAGCTATTTCTCCAAATCAAAACATTGCCTGCCTCTTTTATTCCATGTAGTGTTAGGCTACCTAACTTCTCATTCTTTCCTTTGCATTCCAATTGCTGCTTCATGTCCTCCTTTTTTTTTTTTTTTTTTTTATGCTTAT
>ML388832.1:143797-156583 GCA_005239525.1 Nicotiana knightiana
TTTTTTTTTTTTTTTTTGCATGCTTATAGCCAATTAACTTAATTAATGCTCATGCTTTCAATGTCATAATGTTCCCATCATTAGGTACTCACGAGCTACTAATTGTAGTGTATAAAATACACTTAAAATATTCATCTTGCTCCTAAATCTCATTTTTAAAGTACATACGCATAAATTAAACTCAATTAAGCACAAATATAATACACATTAGTATTAAAGCACCTAAATGTAAGGTGAGTAATGCACTAAAAAATATACAATTATTGCCAAACATCACCGGGTCAACAGATCTGGACCGCCTGGAAATCAAAACGACCTACGGAGTAATAGTCAGCACCATGCCATGATCGTTCCTCTTTTTTTGGCTTTTTAGGGCCACAAAAATTGAATTCTACTCGATTATCAGATTTTCGTGTGTTATACTCCACGTCATTCGCGTGGGCTCGAGCCACCAGATCCGGATCGCCTAAAACTTTTTCGAATCATCAAAACAACCTAAGGCACAATAGTCATCGTCCTGATCATGACCGCTCCTCATTGTTTAAATTTTAGGGCCATAAAAATTTAATTCTGCCCGATTATCAAATATTTGTGTGCTATAACCCACGCCTTCCACATAGGCCAAGGCCAAAGGATCCGGACCGACAATATATTTTGGACAATCAAAGACGGTCTAAGGAACAATAACCACCGACCCACCTTGTTTGTACCTCGTTTTTTGGCGTTTTAGGGCCATAAAAATTGAATCCCCCAATTCTCATATTTACGTGTGCTATAGCCCACTCCTTCCGCGTAGGCTTGGGCCACCGGACTCCGACCGCCTATAATTTTTCTGGACCATTAAAAACGACCTAAGGAACAATATCACCGCGCCTCCGTGACCGTTCCTCGTTTTAAGGCCATAAAACTTGAATTCTTCCTGATTCCTATATTTCAGTGTGCAAAGCACACGCCTTTCGCGTGGCGCTAGACCCATACTGCCTAAAAGTTTTTCAGGACCCCGCATCAGTCAGGGAGCCCAGACCGGACCGCCTAAAGCTTCGCAAACCCTAGCATGATTGTTCCTTGTCTTTTGGCATTTTAGGGCCATAAATAGAAAATCCGCCGATTCCCAAATTTTTTTGTGCTTTAGCCCACACATTTCGTATGGGCCTGGGCCAACGATCCAGATCGCCTAATATTTATATGTACCATCAGAAACGACCTAAGGAACAATGATCACCGCCCCGCCATGAATGTTCCTCATGTTTTGGAGTTTTAGGGCCATAAAACTTGAATTACGTCTGATTCTCATATTTACGTGTGATATAACCCATGTCTTTCGCATGGGCCTGGACCATCGGACCGAAACCGCCAACAATTCTTCCGAACCATCAAAAATGACTTAAGGAACAAAAATCACCGCCCCACCATGATCTTTCTAACGTTTTTGGCATTTTAGGGCCATAATAATTTAACTCCGCCCGATTCTCAGATTTTCATGTGTTAGCCCAAGCCTTCCGCGTGGGCCCGGGCCGTTGGACCAGACTGCCTAAATATTTTCGTACCATAAAATGACCTAAGGAACTATAGTCAACGCTCCGCCCTGCCCCGCCCCGCCCCGATCCGCCATGACCGTTCCTCATTTTTTGACATTTTAGGATCATAAAACTTGAATTACGCCCGATTCCCAGATTTTTGTATATTATAGCCCGCACCTTCTGCATGGTCCTTGCACCCAGACCCGGATCGCCTAACATTTTGCAAGCCCTTCAAAAATAGCTATGGAACATTAGTCACCTCCATGCCATAACCGTTCCTTATTTTTAGCATGTTATGGCCATAAAACTTGAATTCCGCCAGATTCCCTTATTTTCGTGTGCATTCGCCTTTCGCATGGGACCGGACCACCAGACCCCAACTATGTAAAATTTATTCGGAACATCAAAAATTTCCTAAGGAATAATATTCATTGCCCCTCCATGATCGTTCCTTATTCTTTGGCATTTTAGGGCAATAAAATTGAATTCCTTCCGATTCTCAAATTTTTGTGTGCTATAACCCATGCCTTCTGCATTGGCCCGCGGCACCGGACCCTGAACACCTAGTATTTTTTCATACCATCAAAAATGACCTAAAGAACAATAGTCACCTCCCTGTCAAGATCTTTATTCGTTTTTGCATTTTAGGGATAAAAAACTTGAATTCTGCCTGATTCTAAGATTTTTGTGTACTATGGCCCACGCGTTCCGTGTGGGTCAAGGCGCCTGGACCGCCTAAAATTTTCAAAGCCCATTAAAAATTAACTAAGGAACATTCCCGTCCTTCCATGAACGTACCTTTTGTTTTGGTATTTTATGGCCATATAACAAAAATTCGGCCTGATTCCCGTATTTCGTGTGTTAGCCCACACCTTCCGTATACACCTGATCCATCAGACCGGGACAGCCTAATATTTTTTGGACCATAAAAAATGACCTAAGGAACAATAGTCACGGCTCCGCCATGACCGTTCCTTGTTTTTGGCATTTTAGGGAAATAAAACAAAAATTCAACCGATTCCAAGATTTGCATGTGCTACGCCTTCCAAATGGGTCCGAGTCACTAGACCTGGATCGCTTAAAGTTTTATCGACCCGTGAAAAATGACAAAAGAAACTTTAGTCACCGCCCGACATGACCATTCCTCATTTTTTGTTTTTGCGTTTTAAGGCCATAAACCAGAAATTTCACTCGATTCTCACATCTTCGTGTGCTATAGCCCACGCCTTCGACATGGGCCCAGGCCACCTAATCCGAACTGCCTAATATTTTTTTGGACCATCAAAAACGTCCTAAGGAAAAATGGGCCATAGAACTTGAATTTGGCCCGATTCTTAGATATTTGTGTGTTATAGCTCACGTCTTCCACGTGGGCCCGAGCCACAAGATCCGGAATGCCTATGATTTTTTTGGACGATAAAAAATAACCTAATGAACAATAGTCGTCGCCCCACCATGACCGTTCCTCGTTTTCTGCTGTTTTAGGGCCATTAAAGAAGAATTCGACCCGATTCCCAGATTTTCATGTGATATAGCCCACGCCTTCCGCGTGGGCCTGGCCGCCGAACTTGGATCGGCTAAATATTTATCAGACCATCAAAAATAACATAAGGAACAATAGTCACCGCCTCGCTATGACCGTTCCTCATTTTTTAGTGTTTTAGGGCAATAAAACTTGAATTTCGCCCGATTCTCAGATTTTTTTATACTATAGCCTACGCCTTCAGCGTGGGTCCTTGTGCCTGGACCGGACCGCCTAACATTTTGCAAACCCTTTTTAAATAATAGATGGAACATTAGTCACTTCCCTGCCATGACCGTTTCTCGTTTTTGGCATTTTATGGCCATAAAACATAAATTCTGACCGATTCTCATATTTTCGTGTGTTTTTGCCCATGCATTCCGCGTGGGCTCGGGCCACCGGACCTAGATCGCCTAAAAACTTTTCAGACCATCATAAAGGACCTAAGGAACAATAGTCATTGCCCTGCCATGATCGTTCCTCGTCATTTGGCATTTTAGGACCATTAAACTTGAATTCGGCCCGATTCCCATATTTTTTGTGATATATCCCACGATTACTATGTGAGCCGGGCCACAAGACCCGGACCACCTAAAACTTTTTTGGATCATCAAAAAATAACCTAAGGAACAATAGTCACCTCCCTGAGGGTTACCTATTTTTTTGGTGTTATAGGGCCATAATACTTGAATTCGGCCTGATTTCAAGATTTTATGTGCTACAGCCCACGCACCTGGGCCACTGGACTCGGACCCGGACCGTCTAATGTTTATTCTGACCATAAAAAACAACCTACGGAACAATTGTCACCTCCCCTCTATGACCGTTCCTTATTTTTTGGCATTTTAGGGCGATAAACTTGAACTCGACCTGGTTATCAGATTTTTGTGTGCTGTAACCCACGCCATCTGCATGGGTCCACGCCTAGTATATTCTTCGAACCATAAAAAGTAACCTAAGGAACCATAGTACTCTCCTTACCATGATTGTTCATTGTGTTTTGGAATTTTAGGGCCATTAATTAGAAATTCAGCATGATTCCCAGATTTTCGCGTACATAGTCCACGCCTTTCACGTGGGTCCGGGCCACCAGACCCAGAACGCTATATATATTTTTGGAACATCAGACATAACAATAAGAACAACAGTCAACGCCCCTCCATGAACGTTCCTCGGTTTTTGGCATTTGAGGGCCATAAACTGGAATTCTGCCCTATTTCCATACTGTCGTGTGCTATAGCCCACGCCTTCCGCATAGGCCTCAGACCCGGACCATCTAAATTTTTTTCGAACCATAAAACATGACCTAAGAAACAATAGTCACCACCCCTCCATTACTGTTCCTCGTTGGTTGGTGTTTTTGGGCCATAAAACAAAACTTTTGCCAGATTCCCATATTTTCATGTGCTATAGCCCACGCCTTGCGCATGGGCACGTGCCACCGTACTTGGACCGCCTAATATTTTTTTGGACCATAAAAAATGACCTAAGGAACACAGTCACCGCCAGTCCATGTGGGCCCGGGCCAGCAAACCTGGACCGCCTAAAAGTTTTTCAGACAATCAAAAATGACATAAGAAATAATAGTCACCATTCGTCGTATTTTTTTGGCCCGCTTGCCATATTTTTGTGTGCTATAGCCCACGCCAACCACGTGGGCCGAGATCACAGAACCCAGATAGCCTAAAAACAATTTCGGACCATCAAATAATATAAGGAACAATAGACACAACCCCGCCATGACCATTCCTCATTTTTTGGTGTTTTAGGGTCGTGGAATGGAAATTCAGCTTGATTTCCAGATTTATGTGTGCTATAGACCACACATTCCCCATAGGCTCGGACCACCGGACCCGGACCGCCTAATATTTTTTTGAACCATCAAATACGACCTACGTAACAATATTCTACAGCTCTCCATGATCGTTCCTTATTTTTTTTAGCATTTTATGGCCATAAAACTAGAATTCTGCCCGATTCAAATATTTTTGTGTGCTATAGTCCACGCCATTCGCATGGGCCCGGGCCACCAGACTAGGTGCACCTAATTTTTTTACGAACATAAAAAATGACCAAAGGAACAATAGTTACCGTCCTGCCATGAACGTTCCTCATTTTTTGCATTTTAGGGCCATAAAACTTGAATTCGGCATGATCCCCAGATTTTCGTGTGTTATAGCCCACGCCTTTTGTGTGGGCCCGGTCCACCAGACCTGAACTTCCTAAAAGTTTTCCGAACCATAAAAATTACCTAAGAAAAAATAATCACTGCCCTCCATGGCCTTCTGCATGGGCCCGTGCCGTGTGCTTTTGCCCATTCATTCTGCTTGGGCTCGGGCCACCGGACCTAGATCGCCTAAAAACTTTTCAGACCATCAAAACCGACCTAAGGAACAATAGCCATCTCCCTGCTATGACCGTTCCTCGGCTTTTGGCATTTTAGGGCCATTAAACTTGAATTCGGTCCGATTCCCATATTTTTTTGTGCTATAGCCCACGATTACTGCATGGGCCCGGGACACAAGACCCGGACCACCTAAAAAATTTTCGGATCATCAAAAAACAACCTAAGGAACAATAGTTACCTCCCTGAGCGTTACCTATTTTTTTTTTGGTGTTATAGGGTCATAATACTTGAATTCGGCTGATTCCAAGATTTTTGTGTGCTATAGACCATGCCTTCTGCGTGGACCTGGGTCACCGGACCCGGACCGCCTAATATTCATTCTAAGCATAAAAAATAACCTAAGGAATAATTGTCACCACCCCGCCATGACCTTTACTTATTTTTTGGCATTTTAGGACGATAAACTTGAACTCGGCTTGGTTCTCAGATTTTTGTGTACTATAGCCCACGCCTTCCGCGTGGGTCCGCGACTAGTATATTGCTCGAAATCAAAATCAACCTAAGGAACCATAGTACTCTCCCCTCCATGATCGTTCATTGTGTTTTGAAATTCGAGGGTCATTAATTAAAAATTCAGCATGATTCCCAGATTTTTGCGTGCATAGTCCATGCCTTTCGCGTGGGTCCGGGCCACCGGGCCCGAAACGTTATATATTTTTCTAGAACATCAGACATAACGGTAAGAACAGTAGTTACCCCCCCCCCCCCGCTATGACCTTTCCTCGATTTTTGGAATTTGAGGGCCATAAACTGGAATCTACCCTACTTCTATATTGTCGTGTGCTATAGCCCACGCCTTCCGCGTAGGCCCCGGACCCGGACCGTCTAAATTTTTTTTAGATCATAAAAAATGACCTAAGGAACAATAGTCACCACCCCGTCATTATTGTTCCTCGTTGATTGGTGTTTTTGGGACATAAAACAAACATTCTGCCAGATTCCCATATTTTCGTGTGCTATAGCCCACGCCTTGCGCATGGGCACGGGCCACCGTACTTGGTGTATTGGTAAGAAATAGACATTACACATGTAATATCTTGGATGACAAAGTAGTATACGTGGAACAATGGAAGGGCGACAGCTAGATGAAAGCTTGGAAAGAGGTACGAAGCAAAGAGGTACGGGGTAAACACCGACGAGACAATTAGAAGCGGAAGCTCCAATCTAATCGAAAAGTTTAAGAGACACGGTCAAAATGAACCAGGGCGGAATAAAGGGCAGATTCATAGATCTTCAATCAATGAGCTAAACGTTACAGAATCTTCATGCAACAGTTACGATTACCTATTGTAACATTACATTAATGATATAAATATTCATTAATTCTCAGTCATTAAGAAGAGTAGACATTATATTAAGAAATTCCCTATAAAAGGGAGTAAAATCTCACTTGTATGGACACGTTCGAACCACGACCAAAATATACTTACTTTTATGCTATCTTATTGATTTCTTATTTACAAGTCTAAATCCTATTATTAGCTAATCTCTTTGGTTATCAGAAGCCCGAGTACTTCTTAAAATAGCTTTGACGAAGAATCCAATTCTTTGGTTAAACACTTGGACCGCCTAATATTTTTTCGGACCATAAAAAATGACCTAAGGAATACTAGTCACCGCCCGTCCATGATCGTTTCTCATTTTTTGGTATTTTAGGGCCATAAAATTGGAATTCCACCTCATTCCCATAATTTCTTATGCTATAGCACACGTCTTCCATGTGGGCCCGGGCCACAAAACCTGGATCGCCTAAAAAAAATTCGGACCATCAAAAAGGAAATAAGAAACAATAATAACCACTTGTCATATTTTTTCGGCCTGCTTGACATATTTTTGTGTGCTATAGCCCACGCTTACCATGTGGGCCGAGATCACAAAACCGGGATCGCCTAAAAAAAATTCGGACCATCAATAATGATCTAAGGAACAATAGATACAGCCCATCCATGATCTAAGGACCATCAATAATGATCTAAGGACCATCAATAATGATCTAAGGAACAATAGATACAGCCCATCCATGATCATTCTTCGTTTTTTGGTGTTTTAAGGCCGTGGAATGGAAATTCAACTCGATTTCCAGATTTTTCTCTGCTATAGATCACATCTTCCGCATAGGCTCGGAACACTGGACCCGGACCGCCTAATATTTTTTCGGACCATCAAATACGACCTACGTAACAATATTCTACGGCTCGCCATGATCGTTCTCTAACTTTTGGCATTTTATGGCCATAAAACTAGAATCCGCCCGATTCAAATATTTTCGTGTGCTATAGTCCACACCTTTCGCATGGGCCCGGGCCACCGGACTAGGTGCGCCTAAATTTTTTACAAACATCAAAAATAACCAAAGGAACAATAGTTACCGCCCTGCCATGACTGCTCCTCGTTTTTGGCATTTTAGGGCCATAAAACTTAAATTCGGCACGATCCCCAGATTTTCGTGTGTTATAGCCCACGCCTACTATGTGGGCCTGGTCCACCAGACCTGGACTGCCTAAAAAATTTTCGGACCATCAAATATTACCTAAGAAAAAATAATCACTGCCCCTCCATGACCATTTCTCGTTTTTGGCGTTTTAGGGCTATAAAACAAAAATTCGGCCTTATTCCTAGATTTCAGTGTGTTATAGCTCCCCCCCCCACCTTCTACATGGGCCCGGGACACATGACCCAAACTGCCTAATATTATTTCGGACCATCAAAAAAGACCTAAGGAACAATAGTCACCGCCCAGCTATTACCGCTCCTCGTTGGTTGGTGTTTTACGGCTATAAAATGAAAATTCCGCCTGATTTCCAAATTTTCATGTGCTATAACCCACGCTATCCGCATCACGGGCCACCAAACTCGGACCGCCTAATATTTTTTCAGACCATAAAAAATGACATAAGGAGCAATAGTCACTGCACGTCCATGACCAATCCTTATTTTTTGGCGTTTTAGGACCATAAAACTGGAATTTTGCCTGATTCCCTTATTTTTGTGTGCTATAGCACACGCCTTTTGCGTGAGCCCGAGCTAACAGACACGTACCGCCTAAAATTTTTGATACAATAAAAAATGACTTAAGGAACAATAGTCACTGCCCCTCATATATTATAGAATATTATATATACTCTCGAAATATCATCTTGCATCATTTTCCAATTTACACGAGTCATATAAGTATTTTCTTCAATTTTCCATAATATTTAAAGCTAAATTTGATTTTCTTGCATTTAAATTGTTCAAGTATTTATTAATTACACGTACAAATTATTTTGTGATGAATTAATCATCCAAATTTATTATTTACACCCACATGTTTTGTCACGACCCATTTTCTAAACAAGCCGGGACCGGCACCCGATCACTTAACATGACCGAGCGAATCATCTGCGCTTATCAAATCTATTATAACTTTAAACTTTATATGCAGTAAGGCAATACTATAATCAAATTCTTTTAATTAATCTAAATATCTAAAATAAACTAACTCCAAAACTTTATTCGTAGAAAAAAATGAAATACTACTAAGTTATTATCAAAAATATCTGAATCTTAACCCCAGGACTATGGCTATGAAGCCTCTACTGATAAACCGGCACACTATTCAAGACATGAGATTTCCTGGCCAGTTCTCTAAGTAAACAAAGAAATAGCTAACTAAACATAACTATAAGGAATACTCCACGAACAAAAGTGGAGCTCACCAATAGCACTGGAAGGGAGGGAAGTCCTAAACTGTAGCTTGCTCGCCTGCAAAACCGGTTCCTACATTGTACCGCAGACCAACGTAGGTTCCCAAAAGAGAACGTCAGTACCATCCATTGTACTCGGTAAGTCTCAACGACAGGGGACAAAACTTTGATAATATATACATTACGAGTAAAGATTCTAAATGCATGTAAAACATAAATCTTATAAGAACAATTCTAAAATAATTGCATAAAACCAGTTTATGAATATATTTTCTTTTTCTTTCTAAAAAAATTACTTCACTTTATACTTTGATAATTCCAACTATCCTGACCTATTTCTATCTTAGTCACCGTGTAATCGACACGGGTTCGATCCCAACCTGATCGAATAGGCCCAATTCACGAGGTGCCACTCGCTTCATGGTTCTCAGAGCTCATGTATCATACCTTAGCATGACTAAGTAAATTCTCAGCAACGAGGCCCTCGGCTCGTGTGCTCCCTACTGTGGCACAAGTAGTTTCAGGAATTCAACACCTTGGTTAGGACCCTCGTCCTGGACGATGACTCCTTCTTAGAATAAAGGATACTCCCAAAAAAAAATTTCTTTCTAAAACTTGTTCTTGTGACTTTTCAAGTCTAAATCTTTCAACATACTTATTCCGGAATCCTTAAAAGTAAGGTATGGCATAAGAATGAAATAAACATTGAAAATTATTTCTAAAGATTCTTGCTTCTTCATGAATTTTCAACATGAAAATGGCATATAGAAATAACACAAAAGTCTGAAAATTTATGCACATATATCAAAATAATTATCTAAATTCAGTAATTTCCTCCATGCAAACTGGAAAGTCCAACTAATTAAACCAACAACTCAGACTTTCAACTGATAGTGAATCAATGATATTATGCAGAGAGGCACTAATTTTCCAGAATATATATTTTGGCAGAAGGAACAACCATTAATTTGTAGAGCTACTTGTATCAATGACTAACGTGTGTATGTATATATATGTGGGGAGAAAAATACCTATGTTGCACCCGACATATATTTACATCAAACCAAACATGATTGAGTTTTTTTGTTTTTGTTTTAGAACTTAATATTAATAGTAATACTGTTTGCAACAAACTTTTGACATAATAAAATAAATATAAATAGGTATTTACTCGCCCCAATTAAGTACATATAAATTCTTTTAAGCAATTCATCAAACACCTTGTATGCGTGATTTTGTGAGTTAAACCACTTTAGTAAAAGGTTATATCAACTCACCTCTAAACTTCTCGAGCCAACACGTAGGCCCATGTCCAGTTGACACCGGTCAAACAATCGATTCTACAATAACCAGAATATTTTAAATAATTTTAAAATTTCACCTCTAAACATGAAATCTATTGTTGATATAGAGAAATAAGGGAATTACTATACCTATTACTACTTTAGGATAATTGACAATAGAGAATTTTATATACCTGAGTTCAAGAATAATTGAGTTGTGAAGAACCCTAAAATCTTTTTGTAAAATTTCTGCTTCCGTGCGTGTATGTTTCTCTGTTTTGATTTCTAAGGGATAAACCCCCTTTTTGTTTTCCCTTCTGATGTGAGTCACGTGACTCTTTTTATTGATTGGTTTTTCCTTTTTTTTTAATTTAAAATTAAGTTAACTTAACTAATAATTAATGATACCCATCTTTAATAATTAATAATTTTAAAATTATTAATATTTTCCTAATTGCATATCCACTTAATTAAGTGTGTGTGTGTGTGTGTATATATATATATATACACACTTCACTATAGGCAAGAAACTAATAATAATAATAATTTAATTCTATAATTAGCGTGTCTAGAAGCTTTTATAAATTTGAGGAGTGTTACATGTTTTATATAATACATTTAGTTTTTTGAGCTATTTATAGAATATTGCGATAATAGCCTATATTCTATACTTAATTACATTTATTACATTATTTACGCTAAAACAACATGTTAAATTTTTTTTTAAAATGATAAGCTGTTATTTTCAATCATTCTATTGCACAAGCAAAGTTTTTATTCCTTATTATATACTTTTTATAGATTATTTTCAACAAATTTCGTATATTTAATTTATAGCCCAATACAAGGATAATTTCGGACAAAAATCACGCCTAAAATATTTGGTCCATCCTAATTCACCCTCAGAAGCCCAGGACCAAACGACCCTCTTTAAATACTCAGGCGACACCCATTTAAATGACTCTGCCATGACCGTTCCTCATTTTTTTGGCTTTTTAGAGCCACAAAAATTGAATTCTACCCGATTATCAGATTTTCGTGTGTTATACTCTACGTCATTCGCATGGGACCGAGCCACCGGATCCGGATTGCCTTAAACTTTTTTGAATTATCAAAACAACCTAAGGCACAATAGTTATCGTCTTTATTATGACCGCTCCCCATTGTTTGTATTTTAGGGCCATAAAAACTTAATTCCGCCCGATTATTAGATATTTGTGTGCTATAATTCACGCCTTCTACATGGGCCCAGGCCAACGGATCCGAACCACCAAATATGTTTTGGACAATCAAAGACGACCTAAGGAACTATAACCACCGCCCCACCTTGTTTGTACCTCGTTTTCTGGTATTTTAGGGCCATAAAACTTGAATCCCCCGATTCTCATATTTACGTGTGCTATAGCCCACTCCTTCCGCGTAGGCCTGGGCCACCGGACTCCGACCGCCTATTATTTTTCCGGACCATTAAAAAGACCTAAGGAACAATATCACCGCGCCCCGTGACCGTTCCTCGTTTTAAGGCCATAAAACTTGAATTCTGCATGATTCCTATATATCAGTGGGCAAAGCACACGCCTTCCGCGTGGCGCCAGACCCGTACTTCCTAAACAAATTTTGGACCACAAAAAAAGACCTAAGTAACAAGAGTCACTGCCTCGCCCCTCCATGATCGTTCCTTATTTTTTGGCGTTATAGGGTCATAAAACTTGAATTCCGCCGATTTCTATATTTTCGTGTGTTATGACCTTCCGCGTGGGACCGGGTCTCCAGAACACCAATCACCGCCCCTCCATGATCAATCATCGTCCCTCCATGATTGATCCTTGTTTTGGCCTTTTAGGGCCATAAAAATTGAATTCCGCCCGATTCAATTATTATTTTGTGCGTTAGCCCACGCCTTGCGCGTGGGCCCGGGGCACCAAACCCGGACCGCCTAAAATTTTTTCAGACCATTAAAAATAACTTAAGGAACAAGATTCACCGCACCGCCATATATTTCCCTTGTCTTTTGGCGTTTTAAAGCCATGAAACTTGAATTTCGGTTGATTCTCAGATTTTTGTATACTATAGCCCACGCCTTCCGCATGGGTCAGAGAGCCCGGACAAGACCAAACCGACAAAAATTTTGCAAGCCCATCAAAAATAACATAAGGAACATTAGTCACCACCCCGCCATGACTGTACTTTAATTTTTGGTACTTCAGGGTCATAGTACGGAAATTTCACCTGATTCCCATATTTTTGAGTCATATAGCCCACGCATTCCGCATTGGCCCAGTGATCACGCTCAACTATGTCTTATAGTAAGACTAAACGGGCGCTGCAAATATAATCTGGGGTATTACACCCAAAGTCGATCCCACAG
>ML388835.1:1760-50339 GCA_005239525.1 Nicotiana knightiana
TTTAAAAATATGTAAATAATCAGATAATTTAGGCCAAATATTAATAGTTAAGCGACCGTGCTAGAACCACGGAACTCGGGAATGCCTAACACCTTCTCCCGGGTTAACAGAATTCCTTACTCGGATTTCTGGTGCGCAGACAAATTAAAACAGAGTCAAAATTTCCTCGATTTGGGATTTCAATAAATAAATAGTGTCCCGGAACACCGTAAAAAATCCGGGTGGCGACTCTGAAAACTAAGATAAATCCCAAATCTGAATAATGTCACTTTAATTGGAAGAACTCCCTTGTTACTCCTTCATCAATCCAGGGGGGGGGGGTAGTGGAAAAAAGAGGTGTGACAATAGAAAATGTTTGTTAATATTTTTTTATATAATGTTATCTAATAGGGTTGTGTTATAATCCTCATTGGTATGACGGAAATAAATGTAGATTCGAAGAATGGTATGATGAATCCATTAACCAGAAATACTACAAATCATGTTTGCAGTATGTTTGGACTATGACCGATGAATAAGAACTCCAGATCTTTAAACTACAACAACTGCAGGAGAAACTAAAAAGGCATAAGAAGAAAAAAATAGGTTGGATGAGAAATTTAAGTGATTGAAGCACAGAATAATGGCGATAGTAACTAAACAAACACATGGATGTGTTGAGTGTAGTATTTTATCTTTATGTTTTACGTGTCATGTATTTTCATTAATTGTACCGAATTTAAATTAATTTAAGTTGTCGTTTTAGTTTTTGGGTTGTAGTATTAAGCTAATAAATAACCCCGAGAAATAAAAACATATGAGAAAATGTAAAACATAAATAATGTTGCTATTATATACAGAATGTCATATGTACATATAATAAAAAATGTCAATGTGTCCTACAACTTGTATTCTTTAAAGCATTGGCTGGCCTGATGCACATCCCATCCCACCCGGCTAAACTATCAGGATCATCCTCAGCACCTCGTCTATTTATCGGAGGATGCACTACAACATGATCGTCAGTAAGATGAAAGGCTCGGTAGAAGGGGTCGTCGGTCCAGCAGTAACCTACAGAATAATAAAATATTTTAGTATATGAAATATATATTACTAATGTAAGTGTTAGCTAAAAAATTTGTAATGGTCTTACTATGGTCTTGTCGGGCTCTAGAATATAATCATCCATCTCAAGCATGTTATTGTCGCACAAAGTGGCCTCCGTGACGGGCGAGGATGATGCCTTTAAAAATAAAAACACTTTAGATATTGATGACTAATCAATGAGATAAAAATAAATATAAATAATAGTAATACAAACAAACCTGCACCTGTGAAAAATCCTCAACATCCCTAGATGATAACCCATAACTCAGTCTGCGCCCACTATGCACATGTCGTGTTGGACGATCATCAGCAACCGTCGATGGCTTTGGGGGACCAAGAAAATATTGATCCCACTCCTGTCGCGTAATGATCGTGCCCGCAATCAAAAATGGAGATCACGGGGTCAACTGTGACGTCCCTGGCATCAACTGAAGGCTGAATAATGACATATCATGAGGAGCATCATCTGGCTCATGATGGTCACCCAACTGATCAACTCCAAAATCCTCAACAGATGGCTCAACGACCTCGTAGGACACCTCTTCCTCTTTGGGCACGCTTGCCATGTCAACCACGTTCAGGCTCCACTTCTAGCCCGCGATGGTACTGCTCCGGCGGCTAATCAGCCTCGTCTCCTAAGCGCTCGCCATCTCGGGCTCTCCTCAATGTTCGAGAAGCCAGATCTATAACCTGGAGGCCATACTCGTGCAAAGCTGTCGCTCCCTCGCCGGTATGATGTTGCATCTGCAGCCCCAGCTGGTAGAACAGATGTAAGCCAATAGCCTGCAAAACAAGTAAAATATTAATTACAGAATGCTAGGTTAACGATATAAGTAAGTATAACAGATAACATACCAGTGCCCCATGCCTCCCGATGTATGGAATGCACCGACCACCAGAGCGATGAACGGGATTCCCGATGAAAAGTCGGGTAACGCTGCGGTACCAACTCATATACACATGCTCACTATCCTTACGCTCAGGTGGAGGGGGTGGCAGAATTAGGTCATATCGACAGTCCCAAATCTCAATTTGCGCCTCTAGCCAGACCACGTATGTCTGGTCAACCCTGGAACGATCATCCCGCTAGTAATGTGTCCTAAGCCAAGCGGGCGGAGTAGGTACAAGTTGCGGTCGACCAAACTGGGTCTCGACCTAGCGTCCATAGCCTTGCCTATCAACCACCTCCTAGCTAAAGGGAGAAATGGTAGAGGTGGTGCATCCGGAGCGATAGGTGGTAAATGTGGTTGCAACTGCAGGAACCGCTCCCAAGCCTAAACCTAATATACAATGTAGACGTAAAATTTAAGGTATAGTTTTACTATGTATGTTATAATCATGAAAATAATTGACTATGTTTTCACTTGCAGCAGCGGAAAAAATCCGGCAACGTCTCGCTGGGTGCCCATGCTCGCCCGACACATCTTCTTATACAATTAACCTAGAACATTTTCACCCCAGCTGTAACCAGGTAAATCATCTAGCCGCTCAAGATGATGAAGAAATCTCAATCTTACTAGGTTTCCCGAAGTGCTCGGGAATATTACTCCACTAAACATAAGCAACATCAACAATCTTGTGAACTGGTTGATAGGAAGATCTGGTGTATCATCAATAATGTCCGCATCCATCGCCTCCATATGGAGCCGGACGGGCGTCGACTGTAAATGACTAGCCCCACTTAATGCAGCCTCCTCCGCTGGCTGGAAACCGGTGAGTCGCTGCAACATCCAGGTACTGCAATCCCGTATAGTATCTGAGAGCATACGGGTAAGCTATAGGATGTCCATCAACTGGCAGACCATACAGAACCTTCACGTCCTGAAGTGTGATAGTAGCCTCGCCAATGGGTAAACGAAGCGTGTGCGTCTCCGGTCGCCAATGCTTTATAAAAGCCATGATCAATGACCAGTCCAACTGCAACTGACCGATCTCTATGATCCTACAGAAATTTGTATCCTAAAGGCGTCTGACTATACGAGGATGGAGTGGGCGGGCCCTAAGAAAGTCACATATATTGTCTACCCGTCTAGCGAATGTCTGGGGCAAACACCGCCCCTCCCATATGTACGAATACATATGCTCGACCTGTAGCAACATTAGCTCAAGCGATGCAGGTTCAGGATGCACAGGCGGAACCTCCACGACGACTACTGTAAATTGAATAATATTAATTAAAGTATTTTTCTTTTTCAATTCTTAACATCTTTAAATATATTGCAATATCTTTAACATTAAAATTTATTCGTATATTTTTATTATATTGTTAATTAGGTTGATACATTTTCTATATTATAATTTTATATATGTTAGTTTATTATTATGTTACTTTAATATTTTATATCTTAGTTTACTATTTTATATGTTTAATATGTTTGTTTCTTATTTTATATGTTAGTTTATTATTTTATATGTTAGTTTATTACTCACATATTTTTTACTATAATAAAATGGAATAATTAATTTTCATAACTATAAAAGATTTAATTATTAAATATTCATGTAACAATACTTAGTTTGACAAATATTATTGTTTTCAAATGTTATTTTCTTACGTTTTTTTACTAGAATTCGAGAGAGTTTCTATTTGAGCTATCTTTTAAGATACTTTTGGGTTTAGAAAATAAATAAATGATTAATTTCAATAGCTATAAAGATACTACACTAAAGGGAACTACATTTTACTACGCTAAAAGGGCACTATATTATAAATACGAGTATTATATTAAAATTACCGCTACCACTAAAGGGAACTAAAGTCACATATTCATATACCTACAACAATAACATCTAAATAAGATTAATTATTCCTAAAATAATAAATTATCTATTTTACTAATCTTTTAGCAAATAACTAATCTAAACCGGATAAAAATAATAAATTAATTTAATCACAAAACAATCACGAAAAAAACATATACCAAAGTAAAAATTAACTAATTAATATTTTTTTAATAACTAATAACAATTTCTCTACTTTACTAATTTTTTTATCACACTAATAATATAATCCGGATAAAAATAAAAAATTAATTAAATCGCAAAACAATCCCCAATAACATAGAACATAGTAAAACCAACTAACAAACATTTTTTATACATGAGTTTTAACAAAAAAATAAGTCGGAATATCTCGATTTAAATTTTTAGAAAGTTGAAGATTTGGTGATTTGGAGCCGAAACAAGCAACCAACTACGAGATAACGTCTTAGATACGATGTGGGACCGAGAATCTATACTTTTTATTTGACCGGTGGGCTCCATTTGAGTTTTTTTTGGTTAAAAATGGTTTTTTGGGGGGGGGGGGGGGGGGGGTTTGTTTNGGGGGGGGGGTGGGGCGTTTGTTTGATTTTTTTTAATGGTAGGGAAGCTCTCTGGTTTGGTGGGAAGGAGACTTGCACACTTTTTTATCTAGGTATAGCGTTTTATCTAGGTATAGCGCGCATATATACCTTGCTATACTATAGTGCGGTGTATATGTGCCTTATATCTTCCTGCTCGTTTAAAGTTTAAATATAGCGTGGTATTTTACCGTGCTATTTATATTATGATAGTTAATTTTTTTTTTTCTAGATATTTTAGTTTTTTAAGTCCAGAAAAACCACACTATGATTCCGCACTCGTAGAATCAAATGGTGGCGTACTAAGCCGAGAATAACTATTCCAGGAGGTACTCGTTTGTCCTTTAATTGGAATGAAACTAGATATTGCGATGACTTGTCCCTCATTCAATTACAAGACCTGCATTGATTATATATCCCCCCCCCCCCCCCCCCCCCCCCCCCCNTTAGCTGTCAATAATATCTTTTTCAATCATAGTTTTAAAATATTTTGAATTATTAATTTTTTTTAAAATATTTAAGAAAATTTAAAAAAGTATGTACTGATTCATACGAAAAATTAATCTAGTTGATTCTCCTACGCCAAAAAAGTTCAAACACGTTAAAATAAAAGGAATATAAAATTTGATTTGCAGGTGACCTTACTTCACTTTCCCCCTCCTAAAAGGTTGTATCTTACCAGACCTGCATTGACTAGGAAAACAAAATATTGCGACAATTTTCTCATTGAACTTCTTGGAAAGATTTGTCAAGAAACTTAATACAATCTAGAAATCCATTGAACAGGTTGGACTCTATTCGGAGGCTACTTTTATAATGGGATGGCATGTGTGTAGTTTTGCCAACAATTAAAGGCTACATTATATTTGGTGGCTATACTTGTAATATTTAGCTCTATAATATAAATAACCCTTAAAACTCTCATTTTAAAATTAGCTTAATTTGATATTGGGATTATGAACTACTTGATCAAGAGTTATAGAATTGTATTGTTGCTCGAAAACATTTAAGGAGGCTTTTATGGGACATTTCCTCTTGAGAATTATCGTATAGTTAAGGGTTGATTATGATTTAAATTGAATGGCATTTCTGTTTGATTTCAAGTGTTCAACTTTTTTAATTAGTTCTTGGTTAAATTCTATCTTTCTATCATTTTATTCATGCTCTTGTTATTTTTGCTTTCGTGGTCATATCATCTTGTTATTAGAGCAAAGGTTAAAGGATTTATTTCTACAAATTCCTTGATTATTTACACTAATTTTCATATTGGAAAATTTATTTAAAAAAATCAGAAATCAAAAAACAAATTGCGAAATTGGTAGATCCGAATCTGATTGATGAATCTTTGGAGGATTTGAAGTATATTTGAAGATTTATGTGGTGAATCTGAGTTGGAATTAAATCGAAGTCTCATTTGGTGATTTGTATTTGACTTCAGCTCAAAATTGAAGAAACAAAATGAAGAACTTTGAGCTTGTTATAAATAGAATTTATTTAAGGTGATGTCCACATTATAGAGGGATTTTAGGGTTTGTTACTTGGTGGCTAAGTCATGTTTACCCTATAAATATAGGGTTCTATTTCATTGTAATTCATCCAAAATTAATAAGAATACTCTCTCTGTTTTTCTCCACAATACTCTTCTTCTTCTACTTTTTTGTTTTATAACACGTTATAAGCACGAGACTCTAAACAATTGAGTAGAGGCTTTGGGATACGTGCATGGTGCTTAACTAAAACATAATATCGAACATAATGATTGTCAATTGTTCTATAAACTTCCCTCAGGAATAAATTCTGGATTTAAGATAAGTATTTTATCTTTTTTTCTCTTTTAAATTCTTGACATTCTATAATTTAATTTTAAATACAAGCAAGACAATAAATTTTGATTATAACTCTAATAGAGTTTGTATAACGACCCGAATGGTCGTTTTAAGCATTTGCAGCTGTCTCGGTAGTTTGAGGGCGGAGTATCTTCGCATGATGTATTATGATATGTGTAAATCGTCGGTGTTGGTTTTCAAGTTATCCGGAATCGATTTGGAAGAACGAGCTTCAAGATTAAGGCTTTGAGTTGGAAGAGTTGACCAAGTTTGACCTTTTAGCATTAGATCTCGGAATAGAGTTTCGTGTGTTCCGTTAGCTCCGTTAGGTGATTTTGGACTTAGGAGTGCGTCCGGATTGGAATTTGGAGGTTCGTAGTCGAATTAGTCTTGAAATGACGGAAGTTGGTTTTATGGGAACTTTGACCGGGAGTGGACTTTTTGATATTGGGGTCGAATTCCTATTCCGAAAGTTGAAGTAGGTCCTTAATGTCAAATGTGACGTGTGTGCAAAATTTGAGGTCAATCAGACGTGTTTTAATGGGTTTCAGCATCGATTGTAGAAATTAAAATTTCAAAGTTCATTGATTTTAACTTGAGGTGCGATCCGTCGTTTTGAGGTTGTTACGCATGAGTTGAAGCTCCGAGTAGGTTCATCTCTTCATGTAGAACTTGTCTGCAAAATTTGGCGCCATTTGGAGTTGATTTGATATGGTTCGGAAGCTCGGTTGCAATTCTAGAAGTTCTTGAAGTTTCCTTTGTTCTTCATGCGTTTTAGCATCTGATTCGTGCTTTTAAAGGTTATTTTGATGATTTAATCGCGCGACCGAGTTCGTTTTATGTTCTTAGACTTGTGTTGGTGTTTAGTCTGGAGGCCCGGGGGCTCGGGTGAGTTTCGGAAAGATTTTTCATGATTTTTAAGTGCTAGTACTAGTTTCATCGCATTTGCGATGTTTTGTCACAAATGGGATAGTTTCAATTGCAAAGCACCCAACACATTTGCGAATGTGGGGCTGCTGGGGGAGGGTTCGCATTTGCGAAGAAACCCCTCGCATTTGCGATGTGGGGTTGTTCGCTTTTGCGAATTTTTTATCTTTGCATTTGCGATATATAGGGTCGCAAATGCGACCTTGACAGTAAAGCCTCTGGTTCGCATTTGCGATATTTTGTTCGCATTTGCGGAGGTCGCATTTGCAACCCCCTGTCGCAAATACGACATCTGCAACCTGCTAAATGCTGAAAATTTCGAGTCTTAGCTTCATTTTGTGAGATTTTGAACCCTAGCTTCGATGAGAGGCAATTTTGTGAAGGGATTTTCATACCAAATCATTGGGTAAGTACCTTTAATCAATTCTCAACTGCATTTCATGATTTTTCATAAGATTTAACATCAAATTCATGAGAATCTAGGGAAAATTTGGGGATTTTGTCAAAACTTTGAAAAATAAAAATTTGGGGTTTGAGAGTCGTATAGGGCTCAGATTTGAAAACAAAATACGTATTTGGACTCGTGAGGCTATGAGTAGTCAAGACCTACCCTTGGACCCGGTTTTGACCGAGCGGGCCTCGGGAGTTGGCTATATTTTTTTACGTTTTTAAAAATTGAATAAAAATCACTACTTTATTAATTGCAATTATTTTTCCTTGCATTGTGTGATGTATTTATGTCATCTTTGGATAGATTGAGCCGAGCAGAGGTGAATTTTGTAACAGAAAAGCTAAATTAAGTATTGAATTAGCCGAATTAAGGTAAGTGTCTTGCCTAACTTTGTTGAGGGAATTTTTCCTACTATTTGATATTGTTTGCTACATGCGGGGGTGATACATATATAAGGTGAAGAGCATAAATGCATGTTCCAGGGTTAACCATGATCGGGGGTAATTTATGTTATAAATTATTTCTTGTAAATTCACACGATCTTCTTGCTTCATGCCTTACTCGACTCCTAGATACTAAGAACACAGTATTAAATGTTAGAAACTAAGACTCAGCTTATTATAACTTGATCAAATTTTATGAAATTTTGAGAATACATTGATGTGTTTAACTCGATCAACACTATGCGTAATCATTAGTACATTGTTACGGCCGATGTTCTTGAGATACTAGATTCTATACTTGGGTTGTAGATCATTCGTGAGATTTGTGGAAATACTTGAATAATGAAGTTCTTGTGGGTTTATTGAACCATTGTTGACTTGGAAATTTGTGATAGAGATTCATTTGGAATATTCATTTAAACACTCTCCTTGATGTTATTTATGTTCCTTGCCTTGTTGTCATTGTTATACGCATGTGTTAGTAAGGAAGAGTGTAAAGCATGAAGGGCGATGCCGTTTCATTGTATATACATTATCATTTAAGGAGGGTGTAAAGCACGACGGGTGATGCCATGCCATATCATTGAGAGTAAAACTACCAAGGGTGATGGCGTGCCATATTATTGAGATTAAAAGCACGAAGGGTGATGATGTGCCATATCATTTGTGAGTAAAAGCACGTAGGGTGATGTCGTGCCATGTTATGTGAGTAAAAGAACGAAGGGTGATGTCGTGCTATTGCATTTATATTATTATGCTTTCATGTTATTGCGAGTTTATGACACGAAGGTGTTTCCGTGCAAGTGAGGACGAGGGAAATGCATTATGTTGTGATATCCTTTTCTTACAGATATCTTCAAGTCTTTATCTTGAGTTGTTATTGTCGTATTTGTGGTTCTTATAATATTTGTCATCATTGTTTTGTCTTTATCCTCTATCTCAATTGTTGTCGTGTTACCCATGTCTTCTACTTGCTTAACTTGCAAATATCATGCCTACTTCCTGCGGTTATGATTGCATCCATGTCATATCTTTTTTGTTGCACTTAAGTATATGTCTTCTTACATGTTAGTCATTCATATTTCTACTTGTTAACTTATAAAGATTATGTGTCCTCTTCCTTATTTGTCATATCTATCTTCATGCCTTCACTGTGCTAGTTAGTTGAAGTTACATTCCTTTTCTTAATTGTCTTCATTACTTCTATGCTCTCTGCCTAATTTGTTACTGATGTTCTTATGTACATTCTCGTTCATTATTGCTACTTGCGTATTTCCTACTTTGTCATTTTCTGTTATCGGCATTTTCTACCATTCAATTGGTATTATTTTACGCATAATTGATGAGGATGAGATAAATGCACTAAGGGTGTTGCTTGGCCGTTGGATTCGATGTCTTGAGTATATTTCTCACACTATGAAAGCTTTGAGGTGATTATTCTGATTTTATTGATTTTTGCTCTAAGGAAAGGATTCAGGGAGATATTGAAACCTATTGAATTGTGATTTCTTCTAGTACTTTGTTATTGTTTTCTACATTCATTTCGTGTACTCTACCTGGTATACTATAGTATAATTCTATTGCTAGATTCGGTACATACTTTTATTAGCAAGCATATTTTTACTAAAAAGCCTCGTCACTACTTCGACGAGGTTAGACAAAATACTTACGGTTCTACTCATACTGCAATCATGCAACTTGTGTGCATACTTTTGGAGCGGAGCTGCTGGTGATGTTGGGAGTTAACCCTGAAGATGTTCGTGCATTCCAGATATAGCTACCACTTATACTCGGTGGCTTTAGATTTTATTAATCTGTTTATGTATTTTTCAATAGATCGTGTAATTATTTGTATCAGCTTATAAATTCTAAGTCTTAGAAGCCCATGATTTGTACTACCAGTTCTTGGGAAATTTTTAAAAGCACGGATATTTCTTATTATTTTCCTATAATTTCATTTAGCTTGTATTGTCTGTTAATTGGCTTACCTAGCGGGTCGAACTACTAGTGGTTTTTGGGTCGTGACAAGTTGGTATCAGAGCTCTAGGTTCATAGGTTCTACGAGTCATGAGCAAGTGTCTAGTAGAGTCTTGCGGATCGGCATGATGACGTCCATACCTATCTTCGAGAGGCTACATGACATTTAGGATAAACTTCCAATCTATCTTTACTTATCATGCGACATTGATTCATCTTGACGCGTAACTCTTTGAATTCCTTCCACGCATTTGTATGCGCATGCGAGCATTCGGTATTAGCTGTGCATCACGGCTTGTGATCCAATGGATGAGGTGCGAGATGTGATTTCTGAGTGCTGGTGACGGGTTAGCCTAGAGGACTTAAGGGCGAGTTTGTACTATAGCTTGAGCACGGGGATTTCGGTTGTGTGAACACGTGCTTTTGGACTTAAATGTTAGGTAATGTCCCTATAAGTGGAATTTATGGTCGGCGAGTGGTTGGATGACTAAATGATGAGTAGGATGTGACTGCGGGTTATGTTCAGATAACTTCAATGGGAAGAGAGGAGTTTACTTGAGGTGTAAAAAGGACTGATGGGTACTTGATTTCTGTCTTAATATGACGTGTAGTTCCGAGTTATAAGTGTGTCAGAAGGTTTTTCATGTTGTTTACTTGCGGGACGAATTTGATTCTCGTGTATTATTGAGTAGTTTAGACTGAGGAATATTAAGTGGTGGCATAGTAGTTGTGGCCAGAGTTTAAGATTTACGTTTGATGGTGTCGAGGCTCGCGATATTTCTATAGCATTGTGGATTATGCATTTCATTAACAGGAAGACTAAGTGGTGAGAAAATGGATTTAGATTCATAGAAGGTCTCTTCAGAGTGGGTCCCTCGATTGTGGTGCTTTGGGGCGATAAGGGGGAATGCATCGGTTTATGGGCCTTGAGGCGGTGTGGTTTTTATACTAGAATCTCTTATGGAGAGCTTTGGGGTAAGGAGAATGGTGTTCTCGCAAGGAGGGGTATCACCTTGAGGGTAATTTGGGAGGAACTCTGAGGAAACATGGTAGTTTGATTGTAAATTAGATCAACACGGTAATGAAATGATCGGTTCTTTGGGTACTTATGATGTGGTGGGTGTCCACAGGTGTTTCGTGGCAATGCTCATGGGTTTTTGGCAACTGCGTGGCTTGGTTGAGTTAGAGGGATTCCGTTTTATATCTTGGTTATGTGCAAGTGGATTCCAAGGGGTTCTCGATGATTTCTATCACAGTTCTGGGTGAATATTTCCTACTGGTGCGAGGAACGTGTTGCTTATTGGGATTTCCTCCTGGATGAGATCAAATAGAAGGTTTCTGGCTGATGGGGATTGAGTTTTATTTGTGCGCAAGGTCACGATTCAGTTTTGGAGGGAAGGACATGAATTCTTAGACAGCACGGACGGTTTTAGATGTCTAGATGGATGCTATTACTACATGGTGTTTCCTGAGAAGGGCGTGCATTTCAAAGGTTGCATTGCGTTTTGACTTACAGATGCATCATTGATATTGCGGCGCTCGCCTGCTTAATATACTGTTGAGATTTAGATTTTGTTATGTGGCACAGAAGAATTATAGAAGTATTCCTCATGGTATGATCGTATTCGAGAGATGTGTTAGACATTTGGGCGGTGGAGTTGGGATCAGGTAGGGTGATTTGTGTGTTCTATGGATTTGGAGACGGGGAATTCTCAGAAGCAGATTGTTTTGTGGTTGTGGACTGTGAAAGATGTCCAAATCTAGCCAGATAATAGTGTGTGTCATGGTTATGTCGTTATGGAGTTTTGGAGGGCTATTTGTCTATTCGGGGATGACCAGAGTTCATTTGGGGGCCCATTGGTGAGCCCAATGAGGATGTGTATTCTGTATCAGACCGGATTTTCTTGCTCCTGTGCAGCTGTTACCACAGGTATATCGTCGGGCGGAATAGATGTTATTCCCGCTTTGGTCTGTATTATGTGTTCTTTTCTTATGCTATGATGGTTTGTGAGGGTTACATCATTCTTCGCACACATATTGTAATTAGTTTAGGCCTTATGGAACTACGAGCGAGATGGCCTTCGTGATTTTGATTTGCTTATTGCATCATAGTTGTGCTTGTTCTTCTCAGTATTGTTTTTTCCTAATAATCTTCCCACACTTACATTTTGTGCACTCTGATATGCTTGATATTGACGCACATGTGATCAGTGAGCCCGAGTATTATGGCTCGATAGGTACTCTATGTGGATTGATATAATGGGATCGGGTTGCACATCGCAACGGTACTGTACTGAAATGTAACTCCTGATGCTTACTTCGTGTAGTTTTCTTTCACCTTGTTGAAAATAGTTCATAGTAAAATGCTAAAATTTCCCTGCCTGCTTAACTTGTTTAGTAGTATTCTTATTTAGCTCTATTAGTGTTATCTGTCATGTCTGAATTATTATTTGGTGTTCGGGACCGTGATGTGTGGGGTTCCATATGATTATTGTTGATACTTGTCATTGAGGCTGCTTATATTGGCTGAGATGAGGTTTCTAGACTTGAGATTTCCACTACCATATTGGGATGAGGAAGGTTTGGAGGAATAATACTATATTTTGCTAAGGATATGGGCAATGGACTTGGTCGGACGAGTGAGTTTGTTGGCTTACTGATCGCATGAGTGGTTAAGAGGTTATGCGTGTTTCTTTCATCATCGGCAGGGTATGAACGTTTTGAACGAGGCTCTAATCGATATGAGGTTTGCTACCGGCATCAGGTTTATTTTTGGGCAGTAATGGTGGTCAACAATTCTTGCTATTAGTGTCTGAGTGATGGGGCATATTATGCGATTTCAACTTGCAGTTACGGTTATGACCTAATACAGTTGTTCAGGTTTATAAAGTGCGTAAATGTGAGATTCGGGGCTTATAATGAATTCTGGATGTTGGAGATTTGGGTTATAAGGTTAAGGACCAAAGTTGAAATAAGGATCTCTAGTTATGTTGCGTTGGCATTCTTATATGGAGCAGGGTGACGTGGGATCACCCCCGGGTATATTCATAGTAAGGTTACATCGTGGATTGATAGTTTTGGAATGACTTTTGGCACGTTCGAGGACAAACATGTGTTTAAGTGGTAGAGAATGTAACGACCCGACAGTTCGTTTTGAGCATTTGCACTTTTCTCGGTAGTTTGAGGGCTCGAGTATCTCTGCATGATGTATTATGATTTGCGTAAATCATCGGTGTTAGTTTTCAAGTTATCCGGAATCGATTTGGAAGAATGAATTTCAAGATTTAGACTTTGAGTTACAAGAGTTGACCAAGTTTGACCTTTTAGCATTGGATCTCGGAATGGAGTTTCGTGGGTTCCGTTTGTTCCGTTATGTGATTTTGGACTTAGGAGCGCGTTTGTATTGTAATTTGGAGGTTCGTAGTCGAATTAGTCTTGAAATGATGGAAGTTGGATTTATGGGAAGTGTGACTGGAAGTGGACTTTTTGATATCGGGGTGGGATTCTGATTCCGAAAGCTGGAGTACGTCTATAATGTCAAATGTGGCGCGTGTGCGCAAAATTTGAGGTCAATCGGACATGTTTTGATGGGTCTCGACATCGATTGTAGAAGTTGAAGTTTTAAAGTTAATTGATTTTGACTTGAGGTGAGATTCGTCGTTTCGAGGTTGTTATGCATGAGTTAAGCTCCGAGTAGGTTTGTCTCATAATGTAGAACTTATCTGCAAAATTTGGAAACATATGGAGTTAATTTGATATGGTTTGGAAGCTCGGTTGCAATTCTAGAAGTTCTTGATGTTTCCTTTGATCTTCATGCATTTTGGCGTCCGATTCATTCATTTCCCATTTTTGATTTTGGGAGTTTGAGAGCTCGGTGTGAGGCAATTTTTCGAGATTTCTTCAAGGAGATTGTTGGGGTAAGTGGTTCTAACTCGGATTGGACTACATTTCATGAATCAATCGTCATTTTTTTCTTCTATTTAGGGATTTGAGTTTCAAATTCGGGGGGAAATGGTAGAAATTCATAGGCTATAATTTCGAGTTTTGGAAGGTGATTTGAGGTTGGATTCGAGTAATTATTGTATGGTTAGACTCGTGAGTGAATGGGGTGTTCGTATTTTGTCACTTCACCCGATTTCGAGACGTGGGCTCAGGAGGCTTTTCTGGGCGATTTCCTAATTTCTCGCTTTAACTTAGATTTCATTGACTAGATTAGTTTATTATAGCTATATTTATACTGTGTAATTGGTTTTGCTAGATTCGGGCCATTCGGAGTCGGATATTCGTGGGAAGAGCATTGATATCAATTGATTGAGCTTGGTTCGAGGTAAGTGGCTTGCCTAACCTTGTGTGTGGAAATTCCCCTTAGTATTTAGTACTGATTTTACTATATGATCACCGTGTACGCGAGGTGACGAGTGCGTACACGGGTTATTTGTTGAAAAAACTGATTTTTCACCGAGCAATTTCCTGTTTTTAACTTAATTGAACATACTAGCATGCGTAGTTATCCTGTTAGATTGGAATAACATGTAAATGTGTAGTAATTGCTTAATAGAACTCCTTGTAGCATGCCTATACATTTCCTGCTTCTTTTCCCGACTTGTACGTAGTCTAGACCGTAGATTCTCTTGTTGTACTTATCTTCTGAAATTGATTGTGTTGTGTATTTACTTTGGGACTACGAGATGGTATCCCGAGAGATCCCCATGCATATTTTCTTTTGGGACTACGGGCCGGTATCTCAGGAGATCTCCCTTGCATATTTACTTTTGGGACTATGGGACGGTATTCCGGGAGATCCCCCTGCATATTTACTTTTGAGACTACGAGGCGGTACCTCGGGAGTTCTCCCTGCATATTTACTTTTAAGACTACGAGACAGTATCTCGGGAGATCCCCTGTCGCTTAATTTCCTGTACTGTAATGTTATTTCATTGTGTTTTCCTTTGTTGAACTTTAGTCTCTTATTATACTACTTATTCTCCTATTTATATTATTATATACCAGTGGGTCTGAACTGACCTCGTTACTACTCGACCAAGGTTAGGCTCGGCACTTACTGGGTACCAATTGTAGTGTACTCATGCTACTCTTCTGCACATGTTTTGTGTGCAGATCAGGTGCTCTTTATCAGCCACAGTATCTGTGAGTTCGAGGTAGCTCTTGGAGACTTCAAGGTATATCTGCCGCGTCTGCAGACCTTAGAGTCCTCTTCTATTCTTCCCCATGTCAAACACTTTTTCTGTATTTGTTTTTACTAGACTCAGGTGTATAGAGATTATTTTCTATATCTTGTGACTCGTGACATTCCAGGTTTTGGAAAAACTATGTAAGTTAGAGTTTGGTTATAGTACATGCCGAGCGGCATCATTTTTGTTTATTCAGTATCTATTGCAGTTAGAAGTTAAACTTTGTTTCCGTTATTTGTATTTTCTGCGAATTGTTAGGCTTACCTTGTCGTAGAGACTAGGTGCCGTCACGACGTGTTTAAGAGGGATATTGGGAGTTGGTATTAGAGCTCTAGGTTCATAGGAGTCGTGAGTAATAAGTCGGTTTATTAGAGTCTCGCGGATCGGTACGGAGACGCCTGCACTCATCTTCGAGAGGCTATGGAACTTTTAGGAACAATCATACTTCTTTTGATTCCTTGTCGTGCGAGTTATTGGCCTCAAATTCTGAATTTCTCTATTCTATTCTTTCTCACAGATGGAGAGGACCGGTTCCGAGGGATGTGATGACCAGGCATCCTCGCCCCTGCAAGAGCTGTTAAAGGCCAAGCCTGAGGTAGAGGACAACCACGCGGTGCATCCAGAGTACCTGTGCAAGCTGCGACAGAGGAGCCCCCAGCAGTTCCAACTTGTGGGCCGGCACCGGAGGCGCCTATTGCTGCACTAGCCCTCCAGGAGACTCTAGTCCAGTTCATGAGCATGTTCAGCGCCTTAGCTCAGGCTGGATTGATTCCATTAGCTCCCACCACATATCAGGCCGGGGCAGGGGTATAGACTCCCGCATCCCGTACTCCTGAGAAGAGGGTTCGTCGCTTTATTGAGGGACTCCACCCCAGCATCCGAATCAGTATGGGTAGGGAGTTGGAGATTGATATCTCTTATCATCAGGTTGTGAGTATTTCCAGGAGACTGGAGGGCATGCTTTCTCGGGACAGAGAGGAGAGAGAGATGAAGAGGTCTGAGAGTCTGGCACTTACAACGGTACTCGTGCCCCAGCTGTAGTTCAACATCGTAGGGGTTATGTGATTCACCCCTTTGATTTAGCTCTTCCAGCCGCTAGTGGTGTTCCAGCCCCTTCTAGGCCCCACTATCCTTATTATGCACCACCAGTATCTAGTGTGCCTCCTGCTCGGGGTGCTTTTACCATCCAATCCAGCAGACCTGGCCTGAGTCAGTAACAGTATCCATGACCTCAGAGGGGGTTTTTTGAGTGTGGCAGCACTCTCCATATGGTGAGGGATTTCCCCAGACTTAGGAGGGGTGCAGCTCCATAGACATCTCATCCACCACGTGCTCGACCGATTCCTCAGACTATGATTCCAGCAGAAGCTACCGCCCCACCTAACTCAGCCATCCCGAGGTGGAGGTCGGAGAGGCGAAGGTTGCCCTAGAGGGGGAGGCCAAGCCAGGTATTATTCTCTTCTGGCTCGTACAGAAGCAATTGCTTCCCACTCTATCATTACAGGTATTGTTCTAGTCTGTCATAGAGATGCGTCGGTATTATTTGACCCAGGCTCTACGTATTCTTACGTGTCCTCTTATTTTGCCCCACATTTGGGCGTATCTCAAGATTCTTTGAGTTCCCCTATTTATGTGCCTACTCCTTTGGGAGATTCTCTTGTTGCGGACCGCGTGTATCAGTCGTGTTTGATTGCTCTTAGTGGTTTTAAGATCAGAGCCAATTTATTATTACTCAGCATGGTAGACTTTGATGTTATCTTGGGAATGGATTGGTTTTCGTCCCATTATGATATTCTTGATTGTCACGCTAAGACCGTGACGCTGGCTATGCTAGGCTTACCGTGATTAGAGTGGAGGGGGTACCTTATATTATACTCCCAGCATTGTTATTTCTTTTCTTAAAGCTCAACGAATGGTTGAGAAGGGGTGTGACGCGTATTTATCTTATGTGAGAGATGTCGGTATTGATACCCATAAAGTTGAATCGAATCCAGTAGTGAGGGACTTCCCAGATGTGTTTCCAGCTGATCTTCTGGGCATGCCGCCCGACAAAGATATTGACTTCGGCATTGATTTGTTGCTGGGCACTCAGCCCATCTCTATTCCTCCCTAGCGTATGGATCCTCCTGAGTTGAAGGAGTTGAAGGAGCACTTGCAGGAGTTGCTTGCTAAGGGTTTTATTCGGCCCAGTGTGTCATCTTGGGGTGCTACAGTCTTGTTTGTGAAGAAAAAGGATGGTTCTATGCGTACTGCACTGATTATCGCCAGCTGAACAAAGTACAGTGAAGAACAGGTATCTCTTGCCTCGTATTAATGATTTATTTGATTAGTTACGGGGTTCTAGGGTGTTCTTCGAGATTGACTTGCATTCAGGCTATCATTAGTCAAAGATTCGGGAGCCAGATATCCCGAAGACTGCTTTCAGGACTTGGTATGGTCACTACGAGTTTCTTGTGATGTCTTTTGGGCTGACCTATGCCCCAGCAACTTTTATGCATTTGATGCACAGTGTGTTCCGGCCTTATCTTGACTCATTCGTCATTGTGTTTATTGACAAAATTCTAGTGTACTCCCGGACTTGGGAGGATCATGAGCAGCACCTGATGATTGTGCTTCAGACCTTGAGAGAAAAGAAGTTGTATGCAAAATTTTCAAAGTGTGATTTTTGGCTAGACTCAGTGACATTTTTGGGTCATGTAGTATCGAGTGATATGATCAAGGTGGATCCGAAGAAGGTGGAGGCAGTGCAGATTTTGCCTAGACCGTCATCATCCACGGAGATTTAGAATTTCTTGGTTTGGCTAGGTATTATCATTGTTTTGTAGAGGGATTCTCATCTATTGTAGCACTTATGACCAGGCTAACCCAGAAGGGTGCTCCTTTCAGGTGGACGGAGGAGTGTGAGGAGAGCTTTCAGAAGCTCATACAGCTTTGACTACAGCCCCAGTATTGATATTGCCTACAGGTTCGGGGTCCTAAACTATATATTGTGATGCATCGTGGATTGGTCTTGGCGCGGTGTTGATGCACGACAGTAGGGTGATTGCCTACGCGTCTAGGAAGCTGAAGGTGCATGAGTAGAATTATCATGTCCACGACCTTGAGTTAGCAGCTATTGTTCA
This sequence comes from Nicotiana knightiana, assembly GCA_005239525.1. Classification (NCBI taxonomy): domain Eukaryota; kingdom Viridiplantae; phylum Streptophyta; class Magnoliopsida; order Solanales; family Solanaceae; genus Nicotiana; species Nicotiana knightiana. The sequence continues at coordinate 20,126 of ML388835.1, forward strand.
TGCCTTGATGATTTTGTGGCACAATTTGTATGGTGTTCCTTGTGAGAGTTACACCAATCATCGGAGTTTGCAGCAGCTGTTCAAGCAAAATTATCTTAACTTGCGTCAACGGAGGTGGTTGGAGCCGCCAGAGGCCAGGGCCACGGTAGAGGATGTCCACGTGGTGTAGCCAGAGTACCTGTGCAAGCTGCGACAGAGGGGTCCCCAGCAGTTACAACTAAAGGGCAGGCACTGGAGGCACCTATTGCTGCACCAGCCCTCCAGGAGACTCTAGTCCGGTTCATGAGCATGTTCAGCACCTTAGCTCAGGCTGGATTGATTCCATTAGCTCCCACCATATCTCAAGTCGGGGCAGGGGTATAGACTCCTGTAGCCCGTACTCTTGAGTAGAGGGTCCAGGTTGATCATGCCCCAAAGTTCATTCTTATGCCGCCGGTAACTCCGGTTCAGCACGAGACTAGGACAGCCGCTTCTGAGGCGGAGTAGCTCAGACTTGATAGGTACAAGAAGTACCACCCACCTACCTTCATCGAATTGGCTACATATGATGATCAGGGTTTTCTGGATGATTGTCATCGTATTATCCGTACTATGGGCGTAGCGGAGACGAGTAGCATTTCTTTTACCACCTTCCATCTTAGAGGAGCACCTATCTGTTGTGGCGTGCTTATGAGTTGAGTAGTCTGGACGAGGCACCCTCAATTACATGGACTCAGTTCTTGGACATGTTTTTGAGAGAGTATGTCCCTCAAAGCCTCAGGGATTCATGGCGCATGGAGATTGAGCAGCTGCGCCAGGGTTCTATGACTGTGTCAGAGTATTCAGTTTGTTTCAGTGATTTGGCCCGACATGCACCAACCTTGGTTGCCACAGCTCGGGAGATGGTTCGTCGCGTTATTGAGGGACTCCACCCCAGCATCTGGATCAGTATGGGTAAGGATTTGGAGATTGATATCTCTTATCAGCAAGTTGTGAGTATTTTCAAGAGACTCGAGGGCATGCTTGCCCGGGACAAAGAGGAGAGAGAGACGAAGAGGTATCGAGAGTCTGGCACTTACAGTGGTACTTGTACGCTAGCTGCAGTTTGACATGGTAGGGGTTATGTGATTCACCATTCATTTAGCTCTTCCAGCCGCTAGTCGTGTTCCAGCCCCTTCTAGGCCCCAGGAGCCTTATTATGCATTGTCAGTATCTAGTGTGCCTCCTGCTCGGGTGCTTTTACCGGCCAATCCAGCAGACCTGGCCCGAGTCAGTAACAGTAGCATTGCCCTCAGAGGGGTTATTTTGTGTATGGCGACACTTTCCATATGGTGAGGGATTGCCCCAAACTTAGGAGGGGTGCACCTCCATAGACATCTCAGCCACCACGTGCTCGACCGGGTCCTCAGGCTATGATTCCAGCACCAGCTACCGCCCTACCTACTCAGCCAGCTTGAGGTGGAGGTTGGGGAGGCGGAGGTTGCCCTAGAGGGGGAGGCCAGGACAGGGATTATGCTCTTCCGACTCGTACAGAGGCAGTTGCTTCCAACTCTATCATTACAGGTATTTTTCCAGTCTGTCATAGAGATGCATCGGTATTATTTGACCCGGGCTCTACGTATTCCTATGTGTCCTCTTATTTTTCCCCACATTTGGGCATATCTCAGGATTATTTGAGTTCCCATGTTTATGTGTCTACTCATGTGGGAGATTCTCTTGTTGTGGACCTGCCCAGCTAGGAGCGCAGCTGTGTCCATAGTTCTACAGAGGTGGACACGTAGAAGCGGAAGAGGAGCGCATATGCGGGCTCGCAGAAGAGGCCCTTGTTTGCAGATGCGGACCCATCCCTCCTTAAGTCATTTTGCACCTGCGATGAAATTTCTGTAGGTGCAGTACCGCAGGTGAAGTTGAAAGCTCGCAGAAGCGAGTTAACTTGGCAGAAATAGGATTTCGAGGGTTGATATCCCATTTTTGATTTTGGGAGTTTGAGAGCTCGGTGTGAGGAGAATTTTCTAGATTTCTTCAAGGAGATTGTTGGGGTAAGTGGTTCTAACTCGGATTGGACTATATTTCATGAATCTATCATTATTTTTGTCTTCTGATTAGAGATTTGAGTTGGAAATTGGGGGGAAAATGATAGAAACTTCATAGGATATAATTTCGAGTTTTGGAAGGTTATTTGAGGTCAGATTCGAGTAATTCTTATATGGTTAGACTCATGAGTGAATGGGTATTCGTATTTTCTATTTTTTACTCGATTCCAAGACATGGGCCCGAGAGGCTTTTTGGGGTGATTTCCTAATTTCTCGCTTGAGCTTAGATTTCATTGACTAGATTAGCTTATTATAGCTATATTTATGGTGTGTAATTGGTTTTGTCTAGATTTGGGCCATTCGGAGTCGGATATTCGTGGGAAGAGCATTGCTCGATTGATTGAGCTTGGTTCGAGGTAAGTGGCTTGCCTCACCTTGTGTGGGGGAAATTTCCCTTAGGATTTGGTACTGAATTTTCTATGTGAGCGCCGTGTATGCGAGGTGACGAGTGCGTACACGGGCTATTTATTGAAAAACCTAATTTTTCACCGAGTAATTTCTTGTTTTTACCTTATTTGGGCATACTAGCATGCGTAGTTACCCTGTTAGCTTAGAATAACATGTATATGTGCCGTAATTTCTTAATCGAACTCCTTGCATCATGCCTATCAATTTCATGTTTATTTTCCCGTTTTGTACCTAGTCTAGACCGTAGATTCTCTTGTTATACTTATTGTCTGAAATTGATTGCATTGTGTATTTACTTTGGGACTACGAGACGGTACCCTAGAAGATCCCCTGCATATTTACTTTTGGGACTACAGAATGGTATCCCAGGAGATCCCTCTGCATATGTACTTTTGGGACTACGAGACAATATCCCGAGAGATCCCCCCGTACATTTACTTTTGAGACTACGAGGCGGTAGCTCGGGATTTTTCCCTGCATATTTACTTTTGGGACTACGAGACGATATTTTGGGAGATACTTTGTCTCTTAATTCGTGTATTGTTATGTTTTTTCGTTATGTTTTCCTTTGTTGAACTTTAATCTCTTATTATACTGCTTATTCTCCTATTTTTATTATTATATACCAGTGGGCCTGACCTGACCTCGTCACTACTTGACCGAGGTTAGGCTCGGCACTTGCTAGGTACCAATTTTGGTTCACTCAAGCTACTCTTCTGCACATGTTTTGTGTGCAGATTCAGGTGCTAATTATCAGCCACAATATCCGTGAGTTTGAGGCAGCTGTTGGAGGCTTCAAGGTATATATGTCGCGTCTGAATACCTCGGAGTCCCCTTCTATTCTTCCATGTGTCAAACACTTCTTCTGTATTTGTTTTTACTAGACTCCGGTGTATAGAGATGTTATTTCCTTTTCTGTATTTTGTGACTCGTGACACTCCGGGTTTTGGAAAAACTGTGTAAGTTAGAGTTTAATTATAGTACACATACAGAACGACATCATTTTTGTTTATTCAGTATCTATTGCAGTTAGAAGTTAAATTTTTTTCGTTATTGGTATTTTCTGTGAATTATTAGGCTTACCTAGTCGTGGAGACTAGGTATCGCCACGACGTGGTTAGGAGGGACTTTGGGTCATGACACGAGCGGACCCCGGGGGTTGACTTTTTTAGAAATTGAATAAAAATCACTGCTTTATTAACTGAAATTGTTTTCCCTTGCATTGTGTGATGTGTTTAAGTCGTCTTTGGCTATATTGAGCCGAGCGGAGGTGAACTTTGTAAAAGAAAAGCTAAATTGAGTATTGAATTTGCCGAATTGAGGTAAGTGTCTTGCCTAACTTTGTTGAGAAAGTTCTTCCCTCTTATTTGACACTGTTTGCTACATGCGGGGGTGATACATATATGAGGCGACGAGCATATATGCATGTGCTAGGGTTAACTATGCTCGGGGTAAATTATGTTATAAATTGTGTCTTTTAAATTCACGTGATCTTTTTGCTTCATGCCTTAGTCGACTCCCAAATACTAAGAACATAGTATTAAATGTTAGAAACTAAGACTTAGCTTATTATAAGTTTATCAAATTTGATGGAATTCTGAGAATACATTGATGTGTTTAACTCGGTCATCACTATGCGTAATCATTAATACATTGCTATGGCCGATATTCATGAGATACTAGATTCTATACTTGGGTTGTAGATCATTCGTGAGATTTGTGGAAATACTTGAATAATGAGGTTCTAGCGTGTTTATTGAACCATTGTTGGCTTGGAAAGTTGTGATTGAGATTCATTCGGAATATTCATTTAAACACTCTCCTTGATGTTATTTATATTCCTTCCCTTGTTATCATTGTTATACACATGTTTGGTAAGGAAGAGTATAAAGCACGAAGGGTGATTCCATGCCATATTATTGAGAGTAAAAGCACGAAGAGTGATGTTGTGCCATACTATTGAGAGTAAAAGCACGAAGGGTGATTCCGTGCCATATCATTTGTGAGTAAAAGCACGAAAGGTAATGTTGTGCCATGTTATGTGAGTAAAATCACGAAGGATGATGTCGTGCCATTGCATTTATATTATTATACTTTCATGTTATTGCGAGGTCATAGGTGTTTCCATGCAAGTGAGAATGAGGGGCATGCATTATGTTGTGATATCCTTTTCTTACAGTTATCTTCATGTCTTTACCTTGAGTTGTTATTGTCGTAGTGGTTCTTATGTTATTTGTCGTCATTGTTCTGTCTTTATCCTCTCTCTCAATTATTGTCGTGTTACCCATGACTTCCACTTGCTTAACTTGAAAATATCATGCCTACTTCCTACGGTTATGATTGTATTCATGCCATATTTGTTTTGTTGCACTTAAGTATAGGTCTTCCTTCATATTATTCATTCATGTCTCTACTTGTTAACTTATAAAGATCATGTGTCCTCTTCCTTATTTGTCATATCTATCTTCATGCCTTCACCATGCAAGTTTAGTTGAAATTACATTCCTTTTCTTAATCGCCGTCATTACTTCTTTGCTTTCTGCCTAGTCTGTTACTGATGTTCTTATGTACATTCTTGATCATTATTGCTACTTTCATATTTCATACTTTGTCATTTCTGTTATCGGCATTTCTGTCATTCATTTGGTATTGTTTTACACATAATTGGTGAGGTTGGGATAAATGCACGAAGGGTGTCGCCGTGCCGTTGGATTCGATGTCTTGAGTATATTTCTCACACTATGAAAGTTTTGAGGTGATTGTAAGATATTGGAACCTGTTGAATTGTGATTTCCTCTAGTACTCTATTATTGTTTTGTACATTCATTTCATGTACTCTATCCTGTTATACCGTAGTATAATTCTATTGCTAGATTTCGGTACAGACTCTTATTAGCGAGCATATTTTTACTAAAAAGCCCCATCACTACTTCGAAGAGGTTAGACAAAATACTTACGGAGTACATGAGTTCGGTTGTACTCATACTGCACTTCTGCACCTTGAATGCAGACTTTTGGAGCGGAGCTGCTGGTGATGTTGGGAGCTTACCCTCAACATGTTCGTGCATTCCGGATAAAGATGCCACTTGTCCTTAGTGGCTTTAGATTTTATTCATTTGTTTATGTAGTTTTAAACATATTGTGTAATTATTTGTATCAGCTTGTAAATTCTAAGTCCTAGAAGCTCATGATTTGTACTACCAGTTCTTGGAAAATTTATAAAAGCTCAGATAATTTTTCATTATTTTCCTATAATTTAATTTGGCTTGTATTGTCTGTTAATTGATTTACCTAGCGGGTCGAGTTAGGTGTAATCAAACTAGTGGTTTTTGCGTCATGACAGTTTGTAAGAAATTATAACCACCCGAAGTGGTAAAATTTCTATGCCTTGCCATGATAAAATTCATGTATGACTGTGGGCACAAGAAGTGTAAACATGTCCTATTGAATTTGCTTCATTCTCATTCCCCAAAGAGAATGTGGTAGCAATATGTAATAAGTCTAAAAGAAGACAAAATTATTTTCGTGAAGGTCTCAATGAATGTGGAGGTAGTAATAGACGAAATTATAATTGTCATCATTGTGGTAATGTGAACATTAAGGATTCTCAAAATAATCCTTCTCTTTGTGAAATTAATGTTGTCGTCGATTTGACATGAGATTTTGTAAAACATATATATATTATTATGGTCCATTCATAATGTGAATGTGACAACTGTGATTTATGAATACATATTCATTCTTCGAAAAATATGAACGTGCGAGTGGTAGTGAACATACCACACTCACCTCTAGAATGAGGTTTGATATGAAATAAGAAAATAATTTCATTATTATGGCATAAATTATCATAGATCACGTACCTATTGTGATTATGCCGAAATATTATGACAATGTGATTATTACAACGCAAAAGTAGTGGAAGCAACATATCTTGCCTATAATGATTTTGACCATGGCCATAATGGTATAACTTTCTCTTTGAAATATATATTTACCATATGGATGTTGATGAATATATGATAGTACAAAATTAATTGAAAGCTCTCGAAGAGCCAATTATACTATTTTAGAGAAATAAAATCGGTTATCAGTAAGGTATTTGTGACGACCCAAAGGGTCATCAACTATTTTATTACCCATCCCGTACTACCGAGGACTTGAAAACCTCATATGTATTTGCCTCAATTAGAGTGCACAGTCCGGGCGCGTAGCCGGACATCTTAAATATGAAATTCTGTGAAAACAATGCTAAGATTTGATATTAAAATGAATAAATTTGACTTCGGTTAACATTTTGGGTAAACGGGCCCGGACCCGTGATTTGTCGGTCCCGGAGGGTCCGTAGGAAAATATGGGACTTGGGCGTATGTACGAAATCGAATTCCAAGGTCCCAAGCCCGAGAAATAAATTTTTGAGTAAAATTGTTTTCTGAAAATATTTAAGGAAATTGAAAATAAAATATGATTAGAAAGTGATGGTATGGGGCTCGTATTTTGGTTCCGGCGCCCGGTACAGGTCATATATATGGTTTAAGTACTTTTCTGAAGTTTGGTTGAAACCGGATTTCGTTTGACGGGTTTCGGACTTAAAATGGAAATTTGATGTTTTATGAAATTTGATAGAATTCATGGATTTTGAGGCCTAATTCGATGTATACGATGTTGTTTTGGCAATTTGATCATACGGATAAGTTCGTAGAATGTTGTGGGAGTTATATGTGAAATTTGGTATCATTCCGAGTTGTATAGGTCAGTTCGACACGTTATTAGCGAAGTTTAGAAACCTTAAAATTCCTAAGTTTGGTTCTTGAGGCTTGGGAGTGTGATTTCGAGTTTTAGCATTGTTTTGAGTGTTCTGAAGGCTCGAGCGAGTTTGTAATATGATTTGGGACTCGTTGGTATATTTTGAGTAGGGCTCGGGTGGGCCCAGGTGCCTTCCGGACACCTAACGGGGCTAAAAAAATAGCAAACAAGGCTGTTGGTGCACCTGCTCTGGTGTGACCGCAGGTGTGGTTGCTCAGCATCGCAGGTGCAAGACCGCAGGTGTGGTCCCGGTCATCGCAGGTGCGATCACCAGTGGCATGGCCAGCCATCGCAGGTGCGGAGCATTTCTCGCAGGTGCGAGTGCGGTCTCCACTTCGCAGGTGCGATCCCAGACCCCCTAGCCCAATTCCGCAGGTGAGAGTTCACTGTTCAGGCAGTGAGTTTTAAAAACGGGTTTTTAACCCATTTTTCTCATTTTCCATCTTCTTCCTTAGGCGATTTCCTCCATTTTTAAGAGCTATCAACCAGGTCTCATAAGGTAAGTGAATTCCACCTGGAAATTTGTTTCATGCATGCATCCTAGCCTAATTAGCTACATAAACTAGTGCAAAAATTCAAGAAATTGGGTAGTAACCTAGAACTTGTGATCACTTTAGAATTTTCTGTGAATTGGCCATGAAATCAAGTAAAAATCGTATATTTATGATCCTTAGGCTTTGAGTGAGTGATCCCTTCGAGAATTTCAAGAATCCGAGCAAGCGGGCCCGGGGTCGAATTTTGATAATTTTGTAAGAATACTAGGAAATGGACAATTAGGCCATGTAATTGAATCATTGAATCCTTATTGATACACTTGAGTTGATTATGTCTAAATAATATCATTCCAGAGTCGAATTCTAAAGAAAAGGCGGTGTTAGAGAATTGATTACTATACTTTGGACCCGAGGTAAGTGTTTGTTCTAACCTTAGCTTGAGGGAATAAGAGTTGAGTATTATTTGCTATTTGCTAATTGTCAAATACGATGTATAGGCATGGTAACGAGTATCTATACATTGGTGTCTAGCATGACCGTGAGTCCTTATATTTTGAATATTCTGACTCTGTTGTAATTTTTATGCCTAATTGAGGATTTCTATACGTTGTAAAGGGCATGTGAAGGGAATTGTAATCTTTAAACATATTTGGAGCATTGGCTCAAATTGTAAAGTGAATAATGAGGAGATATGAGATAATTTCATCTTTGGAGCATCGGCTCAAATTAATATATGAGATAATTACATCTTTGGAGCATTGGCTTAAATTGTAAAATGAATAATGAAGAGATATGAGATAAATTCATCCTTGGAGCATTGGCTCAAATTGTGAAACGAATGATGAAGGAACATGAGATAATTACATCCTTTGGAGCAATGGCTCGAGTAATGGAAATATTATGGAAATGAAAGTGAAAGAAAGAGAAAGAATTATTGAAATGTACCCTTGAAGGGTCATCGTTGTATAGTTCCCTTGCCGAGATTTAATTGTTTAATTGATGTCCCTTGCCGGGATTTCTATTTTTACTCTATTTATTTCCTTGCCCTTGTTTGTGATTGTTGTTTGGGTGAGGAAGAGTGTTAAAGCACGAAGGGTGATGCCATTTGTTTTATATTATTATGCACGAGACATTCCGTGCCATGTTTATATTTATTATGCACGAGGGGACATTCTGTGCCATGTTTATATTTATTATGCATGAGGGGACATGTCGTGCCATGTTTTATATTATTATTATGCATGAGGGGATATGTCGTGCCGCATCTTTCATTGTTTAATCTGTGTTGTCATTTCTCGTTATTATTTTCAGATATTTCAGACTGTTGTTTTCGTTTCTGTCATTTCAGTATTTGCTATCTCTTACCCCCAGCATGTTCTCCCCGTAATTGTATTCTTGTTTAGTTTCTGCTATACTATTGAACTGCACAGGTACACTTTGTTGTCATGTCTTAGCCTCGTCACTACTTCGCCGAGGTTAGGCTCGGCACTTACTCAGTACATGGGGTCGGTTGTACTGATGCTACACCTGCACTTCTTTATGTTGTGTAGATTATGCAGCCGGACCCGGAGGACATCATTAGTGGGAGTGTCTTCCAGCTTATCATAGAGGCTTCAAGGTATACCCGCTGGCGTTCGTGGGCGTTGGCGTCTCTTCCATCCTTTTGTCTTCACTTCTATCTTGTTTTTCCCTAGTTTCAGAGACAACTATGTATCTTTTCAGACTTGTATTTTGCACTCTTATAGACAGTTCGTGAGTTTGTGACTCCGGGTTTTGGGAAAAATTTACGCGTTGTTGTATTATGCTGTCCTTATTTAGCTTGAAAACATACTTATTTCCGCTGTTAAATTGTGAACTGTTTAGTTTATCCAATTAAATTGATGTTAATATGCTATTTTATCTATATACGTTGGCTTGTCTAGCGGGTTCAACATTAGACGCCATCACGGCCCGGTGGTGGGATTTCGGGGCATGACAAGTTGGTATCACAGCTCTAGGTTACTTAGGTCTCACAACTCACGGACAACTTGGTAAAGTCTGAGGGTTCGGTACGGAGACGTCTATAGTTATCCCTCTGAGGCTGCGAAGTTAGGATGACTCCATATTTCTTTTCTTCTCTGTCGTGTGCTATGAATTCTGAGTACTGATCGAGTTTCTATTCTATTCTCTTGCAGATGGCGAGTAGGCGTGCTTCCCTTGGTTCCTCTTAGCAGCCTGACACTCCTGCTACAGCTCCTACTCGGGGTCGAGGTCGAGGCCGAGGCTGTGCTAGAGGCCTAGGCCGGGGCCGGGCTCAGCCTAGAGCAGCAGCCCCAGTGGAGGACCCTCAGGTCGAGTCTGACGAGGAGGTCCCAGTTCCGGCAGTCCCAGTTGGACCAGCTCAGGTCCCAGAGGGGTTCATATCTAGCCCAGTGCTTCAGTACACCCTTGTCCGTCTAGTCGGACTCATGGAGAGTGTAGCACAGGCGGGTCTTCTTCCTACAGCACCAGCCTCCTCTCAGGCTGGGGGAGGTTCCCAGACTCCTGCGGCCCGCGTACCAGAGCAGCTAGCTCCACAGTTTCAGACTCCGGCACCTCAGCCAGCCGGAGTAGCTCGTCCGGATATTGCAGCACTGGTAGCAGAAGGAGCAGCCATGTCAGCAGATGCTTTGTGGAGACTGGACAGGTTCACTAAGTTATTTTTCGCTACTTACACTGGTTCAGCATCAGAGGACCCCCCAGGATTATTTGGACAGCTGCCATGAGGTTCTTCGGAATATGGGCATAGTGGAGTCGAATGGTGTTGACTTCGCCACTTTTTGGTTATCTGGCGCAGCCAAGAAGTGGTGGAGAGACTATTGCTTAGCCAGACCAGCTGGATCTACACATTTGACTTGGACACAGTTCTCAGAGGTATTTCTGGGGAAAATCCTTCCCATTACTCAGAGAGAGGACCTTTGGAGACAGTTTGAGCGTCTCCAACAGGGATCCATGTCCGTCACTCAGTACGACACCAGGTTCATCACTCTAGCCCGACATGCTTTTATGATACTTCACTAATCGGGAGTGGGTTCAGAGGTTTATCGAGGGATTGGCCAGAGAGTCAGTTACAGATATATCGTTCCAGGATACGGCCAATGTAGCCAAGAGGATTGAGATGATTTTTTCACAGGGAGGTGGTCAGGGGGCTGACAAGAGGCCCCATCATTTCGGTCGTTTCAGTGGAGCCTCATCTGGGGGCAAGGACTCTTCAGGCAGAGGTCATCCTCCTAGACCTTTTCAGGAAGCTCTCCAGGTTTCCCATGGTACTTCAGGTGGTCGTGGTTATCAGACGCACTATTTTGATCAGCAGCCTTACAGTGCGCCACCAGCACCTATCGGTGCACCGCCACTTCAAAATTTCCAGGGTGGTTATCAGGGTCGACAGGGTCAGTTCCAGAGTCAGCAGTCACATCAGCAGAGGCCTTGTTATACTTGCAGTGGATTGGGGCACATTTCCAGGTTTTGCACCCGAGGTTTTGGTGGGTCTCAGCATCAGGGTTCTCGTGCCATGGTACAGGCACCAGGTGTTCCACAGCCTGCCCAGCCGCTAGAGGTAGGGGTAGAGGTGCTAGAGGTGGAGGTAGAGGTCATAGAGGTGGAGCTCAGACCGCCAGAGGTGGAAGCCAGCCAGTAGCCGACTGTCCCAGAGATGTGGTTCAGGGTGGTGGGGCCCAGCCCCGATGTTATGCTCTTCTAGCCAGGTCAGAGGCTGAGTCTTCAGATACAGTCATTACAGGTACTATTTGGGTTTGTGACAGAGATGCTTCAGTGCTATTTGATCCAGGGTCTACGTATTCGTATGTGTCCTCTTTTTTTGCACCATACCTGGTCATGCCTAGTGATCCACTGAGTATTCATGTTTATGTGTCTACACCGGTGGGTGATTCTATCATGGTCGATCGAGTCCATCGTTCTTGTGTTGTGGTCGACTTTGATGTTATATTGGGGATGGACTGTTTATCCTCATATCATGCTATGTCATGCCAAGACGCTGACCTTAGCCTTACCGAATTTGCTCCATTTGGAGTGGAAGGAACTCCTGGTCATTCTACCCGCAGTGTTATTTCGTACGTGCAGGCTCGGCGTATGGTCGAGAAGGGGTGTTTGGCTTATTTGGCTTATGTGCGAGATTTCAACGTTAAGGTTCCCTCTATTGATTCGGTGCCCGTGGTTCGTGAGTTTCCTGAGGTCTTCCCTTCAGACCTGCCAGGGATGCCACCCGACAGGGACATTGATTTCTGCATTGATCTGGCTACGGGCACCCAGCCTATTTCTATTCCAGCATATCGCATGGCCCCGCCAGAGTTGAAAGAGTTGAAGGAACAATTGCTGAATTTGCTTTGGAAGGGTTTCATTTGGCCCAGCGTTTCTCCATGGGGCGCTCCAGTATTGTTTGTTAAGAAAAAGGATGGTTTGATGAGGATGTGCATTGATTATCGGAAATTGAACAAGGTTACAATCAAGAATATGTATCCACTTCCGAGGATTGATGATTTGTTCGATCAGCTTCAGGGTGCTAAGGTATTTTCAAAGGTAGACTTAAGATCTGGCTACCATCAGTTGAGGATTAGGGCATCTGATGTCCCTAAGACAACTTTCTGCACTCGGTACGTGCATAACGAGTTTTTAGTCATGTCGTTTGGGTTGACAAAAGCCCCAGCAGCTTTTATGGATTTGATGAACCGAATGTTCAGGACTTATTTGGACTCGTTCGTGATAGTCTTCATTGATGATATATTGATACACTTCCGCAGTCAGGAGGAGCACGAGCTGTATCTCAGAGTGGTTCTTCAGACTCTGAAGGATAGCCAGCTATATGCAAAGTTTTCGAAGTGTGAGTTCTAGTTGAGTTCAGTTGCATTCCTGGGTTATGTCGTATCAGCATAGGGTATTCAGGTTGACTCGAAAAAGATTGAGGCACTCAAGAGCTGGCCTAGACCAGCATCAGCTACAGAGATTCGGATTTTCTTGGGATTGGTGGGCTATTATCGTCTGTTCGTGGAGGGCTTCTCATCTATTGCAGCCCCAATGACCAGGTTGACCCAGAAGGGTGCCCATTTCATATGGTCGGACGAGTTTGAGGCGAGCTTTTAGAGGCTCAATACAGCTCTGACTACGGCACCAGTATTGGTTTTGCCCACAGGTTCAGGGTCTTATACAGTCTATTGTGAGTCTTCCCGCATTGGGCTTGGTACAGTGTTGATGCAGGATGGCAAGGTCATTCCTTATGCTTCGAGGCAGTTAAAGATTCATGAGAAGAACTATCCAGTGCATGATTTGGAGTTGGCAGCCATTGTCCACGCATTGAAGATTTGGAGGCACTATCTGTATGGCGTGGCGTGTGAGGTGTTCACGGATCATAAGAGTCTTCAGTACTTGTTCAAGCAAAAGGAGTTTAATTTGAGGCAGAGAAGGTGGTTAGAGTTGTTGACGGATTATGACATTACCATGTTATATCACACGGGGAAGGCCAATGTGGTGGCCGATTCTATGAGTAGGAAGTCAGCTAGCATGGGCAGTCTTGCTTTTATTCCGGTTAGTCAGAGGCCGCTTGCTTTGGATGTTCAGGCTTTGGCCAATCGATTTGTGAGGTTGGATATTTCTAAGCCTAGTCGAGTGTTGGCTTGTACGGTCGCTCCTTCTTCATTATTGGAGCGTATATGTGATCGGCAATTTGATGATCCCCATTTGTGTGTCCTTAAAGACACGGTGCAGCGCGGAGGTGCCAAGAAGGTGACCTTAGATGATGATGGTGTTTTGAGATTGTAGGGGCGAGTATATGTACCCAATGTTGATGGGATTCGAGAGTTGATTTTAGAGGAGGCCCATAGTTCCCGGTACTCTATTCATCCGGGCACCGCAAAGATGTATCAGGATTTGCGGCAGCATTATTGGTGGCATAGAATGAAGAAGGATATTGTGGCATATGTGGCATGATGTTTGAATTGTCAACAAGTTAAGTATGAGCATCAGAGGCCTGGTGGTTTATTTCAGAGGATTGAGCCTCCCGAGTGCAAGTGGGAGAGGATCACTATGGACTTCGTTATTGGACTTTCGTTGACCCGGAAGAAGTTCGATGCAGTTTGGGTCATTGTTGATAGGCTGACCAGGTCAGCGCATTTCATTCCTGTGGCAGTTTCCTATTCATCCGAAAGGTTTGCTGAGATCTATGTCCGGGAGATTGTTCGCCTTCATGGTGTGCTGGTATCTATCATTTCAGACCAGAGCGGGCGCGCAGTTTACCTCATGTTTCTGGAGAGCGGTTCAGCGAGAGTTAGGCACCTAGGTGGAGTTGAGCACAGTATTTCATCCTCAGATGGATGGACAGTCCGAGCGGACTATTCAGATATTGGAGGATATTCTCCGAGCTTGTGTTATTGACTTTGGAGGATCATGGGATCAGTTCTTGCCTTTAGCAGAGTTTTCCTACAACAACAGCTACCTGTCGAGTATCTAGATGGCTCCTTTTGAGGCTTTATATGGTAGGCGGTGTCGATCTCCAGTTGGATGGTTTGAGTCGGGAGAGGCTCAGTTGTTGGGTACAGATTTGGTTCAGGAGGACTTGGACAAGGTTAGGATCATTCAAGATAGGCTTCGTATAGCTCAGTCCAGGCAAAAGAGTTATGCAGATCGTAAGGTTCGAGATGTGGCTTTCATGGTTGGTGAGCGATTATTGCTCCGAGTGTCGCCTATGAAGGGCGTGATGATATTGGGGAAGACGGGCAAGCTTAGCCCTAGGTTCATTGGTCCGTTTGAGATTCTTGATTAAGTGGGAGAGGTGGCTGATAGACTTGCATTGCCACCTAGCTTATCAGCCGTACATCAAGTTTTTCATGTGTCCATGCTTCGGAGGTATCACGGCGATCCAGCCCACGTGTTAGATTTCAGCATTGTCCAGTTGGACAATGACTTATCTTATGAGGAGGAGCCGGTAGCTATTCTAGACCAGCAGATTCGTCAATTGAGATCCAAGAGTTTCCCTTTTGTTCGTGTTCAGTAGAGAGGTCAGCCTCCTGAGGGATCGACCTGGGAGTCCGAGTCCGAGATGCGGAGCCATTACCCTCAGGAGTCGTTACCCTCATTTATTTCCCGACTCAGGTACTTCTTTCTTCTGTCCGTTCGAGGAAGAACGGTTGTTTTAGAGGTGGAGAATGTGACGACCCAAAGGTTCATCACCTATTTTATTACCCATTTCGTACTCCCGAGGCCTTGAAAACCTCATTCGTAGTTGCCTCGATTTGCGTGTGCATTTCGGGCGTGTAGCTGGACAACTTAAATATAAAATTCTGTGAAAAAATGCTAAGATTTGATAAATGAATAAATTTGACATCGGTCAACATTTTGGGTAAACGGGCCCGGACCCGTGATTTGACAGCCTCGGAGGGTCCGTAGGAAAATATGGGACTTGGGCGTATACCCGGAATCGAATTCCGAGGTCCCAAGCCCGAGAAATGAATTTTTGAGTAAAATTATTTTCTGAAAATATTTAAGGAAATTAAAAATGAAATCTGATTAGAAAGTGATGGTATCTGGCCCGTATTTTTGTTCCGGCGCACGGTACAGGTCATATATATGGTTTAAGCACTTTTTGTGAAGTTTGGTTGAAATCGGTTTTCGTTTGACGGGTTTCGGACTTAAAATGGAAAATTTGATGTTTTATGAAATTTGATAGAATTCATGGATTTTGAGGCCTAATTCGATGTATATGATGTTTTTTGGCGATTTGATCGCACGGATAAGTTCGTAGGATGTTGTGGGAGTTATATGTGAAATTTAGTATCATTACGAGTTGTATAGGTCAGTTCGGCACGTTGTTAACGATGTTTAGAAACCTTAAAATTCTAAAGTTTGGTTCTTGAGGTTTGGGGGTTGTATTTCGAGTTTTAGCGTTGTTTTGAGTGTTTCGAAGGCTCAAGCGAGTCCGTAATATGATTTGGGACTCGTTGGTATATTTGGACTAGGGCTCGGGTGGGCCCAGGTGCCGTCCGGGCACCTAACGGGGCTAAAACAAAACCAGCAAACAAGGCTGCTGGTGCACTTGCTCTGGTATGACCGCAGGTGCGGTTGCCCAGCATCGCAGGTGCGAGACCGTAGGTGCGGTCCCAGGCATCGCAGGTGCGATCACCAGTGGCCTGGCCAACCATCGCAGGTGCGGAGCATTTCTCGTAGGTGCGAGACCGCAGGTGCGGTCTCCACTTTGCAAGTGCGATCCCAGACCCCCTAGCCCAATTCCGCAGGTGCGAGATTCATCTCGCAAGTGCCAGACCGCAGACGCGGTCCCCAGAGCCGCAGGTGCGAGTTCACTGTTCAGGCAGTGAGTTTTGGAAACGGGTTTTAAACCCATTTTTCTCATTTTCCATCTTCTTCCTTAGGCGATTTCCTCCATTTTTAAGAGCTATCAACCAGGTCTCATAAGGTAAGTGAATTCCACCTGGAAATTTGTTTCATGCATGTATTCTAGCCTAATTAACTACATAAACTAGTGCAAAAATTCAAGAAATTGGGTAGTAACCTAGAACTTGTGATCACTTTAGAATTTTCTGTGAATTGGCCATGAAATCAAGTAAAAATCGTATATTTATGATCCTTAGGCTTTGGGTGAGTGATCCCTTCGAGAATTTCAATAATCCGAGCGAGCGAGCCCGAGGTCGAATTTTGATAATTTTGGAAGAATGCTAGGAAATGGACAATTAGTCCATGTAATTGAATCATTGAATCTTTATTGATACACTTGAGTTGATTATGTCTAGATAATACCATTCCGGAGTCGAATTCTAAAGGAAAGGCGGTGTTAGAGGGTTGATTGCTATACTTTGGACCCGAGGTAAGTGTTTGGTCTAACCTTAGCTTGAGGCAATAGGAGTTGAGTATTATTTGCTATTTGCTAATTGTAATACGATGTATAGGCATGGTGACGAGTATCTATACATTGTGTCTAGCATGACTGTGAGTCCCTATATTGTGAAGATTTTGACTTTGTTGTAATTTCTATGCCTAATTGAGGATTTCTATACGTTGTAAAGGGCATGTGAAGGGAATTGTAATCTTTAAACATCTTTGGAGCATTGGCTCAAATTGTAAAACGAATAATGAGGAGATATGAGATAATTTCATCTTTGGAGCATTGGCTCAAAGTAATATATGAGATAATTACATCTTTGGAGCATTGGCTCAAATTGTAAATCGAATAATGAAGAGATATGAGATAATTTCATACTTGGAGCATTGGCTCAAATTGTGGAATGAATGATGAAGGAATATGAGATAATTACATCCTTTGGAGCATTGGCTCGAGTAATAGAAATAATTATGGAAATGAAAGTGAAAGAAAGAGAAAGAGTTATTGAAATGTACCCTTGCCGGGTCATTGTTGTATAGTTCCCTTGCTGGGATTTAATTGTTTAATTGATGTTCCCTTGCCGGGATTTCTGTTTTTACTTTTTTTTATTTCCTTGCCCTTTATTGTGATTGCTTTTTGGGTGAGGAAGAGTGTTAAAGCACGAAGGGTGATGTCGTGTCGTGTTTTATATTACTATGCACGAGGGGACATTCCGTGCCATGTTTATATTTATTATGCACGAGGGGACATTCCATGCCATGTTTATATTGATTATGCATGAGGGGACATTCTGTGCCATATTTTATATTATTATTATGCATGAGGGGACATGTCGTGCCGCATGTTTCACTGTTTAATCTGTGTTCTCCCCATAATTGTATTCTTGTTTAGTTTCTGCTATACTATTGAACTGCACAGTTACACTTTGTTGTCGTTTCTTAGCCTCGTCACTACTTCGTCGAGGTTAGGCTCGGCACTTACTCAGTACATGGGGTCGGTTATACTGATGCTACACCTGCACTTCTTTATGTTATGCAGATTACGCAGCCGGACCCGGAGGACATCATTAGTGGGCGTGTCTTCCAGCTTATCATAGAGGCTTCAAGGTATACCCACTGGCGTTCGTGGGCCTTGGCGTCTATTCCATCCCTTTGTCTTCACTTCTGTCTTGTTTTTCCCTAGTTTGAGAGACAGCTATGTATTCTCTTTTCAGACTTGTATTTAGCACTCTTATAGACAGTTCGTGAGTTTGTGACTCCAGGTTTTGGGAAAAATTTACGCGTTGTTGTATTATGTTGTCCTTATTTAGCTTGAAACCATACATATTTCCACTGTTAAATTGTGAAACGTTTAGTTTATCCTAATAAATTGATGTTAATATGCTAGTTTATCTATACATGTTGGACGCCATCACGGCCCGATGGTGGGATTTCGGGGCGTGACAGTATTGTGTTGTAGTAAGTCTCAATGGAACTTATTGAATTTCTAAAGTATTCGCAAAAGCGAATGGTTATATTGAGGCCATAAATAAAGGAAAGATTTAATATGTTCTTTTACTACAATTTGTAGCACGATAATATATATATATATATATATATATATGAAAAGCTACCCGCTTTATTCTCTAGATTGCACTACACAAGTAAAAGAATGTCAAAGCAGAAGTTTATTAATATAAAAACCTATATCATAATAAACTTGGAGTTTATTGATAATTGCACACTCATGGTGTGAACCTGAAGTTTATCAATATTGATAATTTATCCATTTGGCACAATTGGTTTAACCTTGTTAATTTAAGTATGATGTGCAAAAATAAAAGAGAATTCACATGGGTAAATACTAAATAACTAGAAAGTTCTTTACGAATACTCTTATGTTGCTTCTTCCCATTAATTAATAGACCAACTAAAATTCGGATTGAATCCCATGTGTCATGACCCAAATCCTAATCTAGGTCGTGATGGCGCCCAACGCCGATGTTAGGCAAGCCAACACAATTAGTCTAGTGAATTCCATTTAGTTTTTATAAAAACTTTATCAACATTTCTCAAATTTTGTCACAAGCATGAGAAGAAAAAAAGATGAATATCGAAGAAAATTTACTTGCAAAGATAAAGGAGTTAAATTTAAATATTATATTCCAAAAGAATAGTCTACCAATGTGTGTGCCACGGACTGGTGTCACAAGTATATAAGCATCTAGTAGATGGAAACAAAATAATATGCCTATCCCACTGAGAGGATATAGACAGAATAACAAAAGGGAAAGACTCCAACGTGCTGTTAAACGGCATCAAGGAAAGCAGCTCACCGTGGAATCTCTAAATCTCGTGGAGTCAAGAACGAGCTCCGGCTAATAAACAGATGTATCTGCCTCAGAACCTGTACAATTAAGTACAAAAGCATAGTATGAGTACATAAACATTATGTACCCAGTAAGTATCCAGTCTAATCTCGAAGAAGTAGTGACGAGAGGTCGACTTGACACTTACTAGGTCTAAAACAATTTATTTAAATATAAGACTAAGCATGAATATCAAAGATGAATATCAATAAGGACAAGAATAACAATCTTTCCACAGGTACATTTATATGCCAACTCATATCAAACCTATTACGCATTTATTCTTTTAAGCACTTTTAACGTTTTTACAATCACAGCAAAGTACAAAGCAATTAACATGCGCATAGTATACCGGGGACATATGGCCCGATCGAACAGAAAAAAAGTAAATGTGCACTGTCAGAGGGTCGAACAGCGCGAACCATAGCTGCATCTATTACCCCGCTCGCGAATCATACATGCGACGCAGTAAGTTTACAAATAATAGAGTTACCCCGCTCCCGAATCATACAGGCAATGCAGGTACTCATAGGTACACACATTCAAACAGTAAATTCGTGCTTAATCAAGAAACACTTACCCGAGGGGAAGTCAATTCCCTTATCACGGTTCATAAAAGAAAATGAAGTTTCACTTACTTAGAAAGTCATTTACAAATTTTATGTGACTTAAGCAGTTTAAAGTGTCAATAAAGTTACAAATAATTCAAGTATAGCATGCTTTCGGGTCCTAGACTACCCGGACTTAAGCACAATAGTAGTTATGCACGGACCCTCGTCACCTCGTGCGTACGTTGCCCCTCCCCCAAAAATAGCAGCACATAGTAATTTACTTCACCTATTGGGATAATTCCCTCTTACAAGGTTAGAAAGGAGACTTACCTCGTATCACGCCTACTTCCCGATTCAAGAATGCGCTCAAACCTCCAAATTTGACGCCAGACAACTCGAAACTAGCCAAACATTACATAAACTAGTCAATCTATGCTCGAACGTTCATAATTCTACCATTTAAGTGATTACCCAAGAAAATTTGTAAGATTCTTAAAAATTCACCCCCGGGCCCACATGCTCGGATTTCGGAAATTCTTAAAGAAAGTTGTTACCCATAACCTAAGGATCAATAATATATGGTTTTTACTAGATTTCATAACTAATTTCGTGGTTAAATCCCATTTTATTCAAAAGCTTAGGTTTTACCGTAAACCCATAATTTTCACAAACCTTTGTGTGTTAATCTACCCAAAAACTAAGTAATAAACTCACATTAAGTAGGAAATACATTACCTCAAGGTGCTAAGTTGAAATCTCTATTTTGGAAGCTCCTAAATCGTCCAAGGTTGTGAAAAATGACCTCAAATGAGCCTAAGTCTCGAATTAAAACGACCTCACTGCCTCCAGTGATTTTGCACAATGCGGCGAATGGACCGCACCTGTGGTCTCGCTTCAGCGGATCAAGGTCCGCATCTGCGGAAAGGGGAGGGGGTGGCATGGATCACACTTGCGGCTCCGCTTCTACAAAGAAGGGACCGAATCTGCGGATCCTGGGCATCCCCTCGACGGCCGTATCTGCGAGGCTTCGACCGCACCTGTGGTCTCGCACCTGCGGTTGGCCAATCCCAGGTGCGGTCGCACCAGATCTGGTGCACCAGAAGCTCTCTTTGAGCTGGGACTCGCCTCGTGTGATGTCCGAATGACATTCGGGGCCTCCAAGGCCCCGTTCAAACATACCAACAAGTCCTAAATCATAGAAAGGACTCGCTCGAACCTTCGGAACGCCCAAAACAACGTTAAAACCAAGAATCACACCCTAAAACCAATTGAATCAAACTTATGAACTTCAAGTTCTTAAATGTACTTCCAACACGCCGAAACGTACTTATGCTACTCAGAATGACACCAAATTTTGCAAGCAAATCATAAATGACACTACGGGACTATTCCCGGTCTCAGAATTTCGTTCGGACCTCGATAACATTAAAACACGCTCCAAACCTCAATTTTTGAACTTCAAGAATCATATTCCACTATTTAGCGCTGAAACGCCTCCAGGTCATCCAAAAACTATTCCGAACATACGCCCAAGTCTGAAATCATCGTACGAACCTATTAGAACCTTCAAATCCTGATTCCGAGGTTGTTTACTAAAAATGTTGACTGAGTCAAACTTGGCCTTTAAGGCCAACCTTAAGGAACTAAGTGTTCCAATTCCAACCCAAACTCTTCCAATTCCCGAACCAACCATCCCCGTAAGTCATAAATTAATAAAATCAAATACATGAAGTCTTATTTAGGGGCGGGGTTCTAGAAAGTAAAACGACTGGTCACATCGTTACATTCTCCACCTCTTAAACAAAGGTTCGTCCTCGAATGGGTCTAGAATCATACCCGGAGTGTTGAATAGGTGTGGATATCTTCTCCGCATGTCCTCCTCGGACTCCCAAGTCGCCTCCTTGACTGCTTGGCCCCTCCACTAGACCTTTACAGAAGAAACCCTCTTAGACCTCAACTGGCACTCATGCCTATCAATAATAGCAACTGGCTCCTCCTCGTATCCTAACCTCTAGTCTAGCTGAATGGTACTGAAGTCTAACGCATGAGACAAGTCGGTGTGGTACCTCCGGAGCATAGATACATGGAAAACTGGATGAACACCTGATAAGCTGGGAGGTAGAGCAAGCTAATAAGCAACCTCCCCAACTCTCCCCAACACCTCAAATGGGCCTATAAACCTTGGGCTCAACTTGCCCTTCTTCCCGAACCTCATAATAACCTATATCGGTGAGACTTTCAAGAGAACCTTCTCGCCGACCATGATACATCACGCGCCTTCTGATCCGCGTAACTCTTCTATCTGGATTGTGCCGTGCGAAGCCTCTCCTAAATCAACTTTACCTTTTCCAAGGAATCCTTTACCAAGTCAGTGCCATATAGCTTAGCCTCGCCAGGCTCAAACCACCCGATGGGAGAACGACATCGCCGACCATATAAAGCCTCAAATGGGGCCATCTTAATGCTGGACTGATAGCTATTGTTGTATGCAAACTCGGCTAAGGGCAAGAACTGATCCCACTGCCCTCCAAAGTCAATCACACACGCCCTGAGCATGTCCTCCAATATCTAAACTGTCCGCTCTGACTGCCCGTCGGTCTGAGGATGAAATGCTATGCTGAGCTCTACACGGGTGCCCAACTCACTCTGTACAGCTCTCCAGAAATGCAAGGTGAACTGAGGACCTCTATCTGATATGATGGATACATGCATACCGTGCAACCGGACTATCTCCCGAATGTATATCTGAGCCAACCTCTCTGAAGTATAAGTAGTAGCTACTGGAATGAAATGTGCTGACTTGGTCAACCTGTCTACAATAACCCAAACAACATCAACCTTCTGCAAGGTCCGCGGCAACCCAATTACAAAGTCCATAGTGATGTGCTCCCATTTCTACTCAGGTATAGGCAATTGCTAGAGTAGGCCTCCTGGCCTATGGTGCTCATACATAACCTGTTGGCAATTTAGACATCTAGCCACATACTCAACTATGTCTTTCTTCATCCGCCGCCACCAGTAGTGCTTCCTCAGGTCACGATACATCTTCGTAGCACCTGGATGAATAGAATACCGTGAAATGTGTGCCTCCTGTAGAATCCTCTTCCTCAGGCCATTAACATTAGGAACACATAGGCGGCCCTAAAGTCACAGGACACCATCCTCGACAATAGAAACCTCCTTGGTACCACCCTGTAGTACCATCTCTCTGATAACTGCCAAGTGTAGATCATCGAACTACCGAGCCTTGATCTGTCCCAATAATTACGATTGAGCAACAACACACGCAAGAACTCGGATGGGCTCTGAAATGTCCAGCCTCACAAGTCTGTTAGCCAGGGCTGAAGGTCCAGGGCTAGTGGCCTCCCCTCCGCTGAAATGAATGCCCAGCTACCCATACTCCCCGCTTTCCTGCTTAAGGCGTCTGCAATAATATTTGCCTTGCCAGGATCATAAAGGATGGTGATGTCATAATCCTTCAGTAACTCCAGCCACCTACGCTGCCTCAAATTAAGGTCCCTTTGCTTGAACAGGTGTTGTAAGCTGCAGTGGTCTGTATAAACCTCACAAGAAACTCCATACAAGTAATGCCTCCAAATCTTAAGAGCTTGAACAATCGCTGCCAACTCCAAATCATGCACGGAGTAGTTCTTCTCATGAATATTCAACTGACGCCAAAGCATATGCAATAACTCGTCCCTCCTGCATCAATACGTATCCTAATCCAACGCACGAAGCGTCGCAATAAATTTTATACATCTCTGAGCCGGAAGGCAACACTAGAACTGGTGTTGTGGTCAAAGCTGCCTTGAGCTTCTGAAAGCTCACCTCGCACTCATCGGACCATCGGAACGGGGCACCCTTCTGGGTCAACCTAGTTAGAGGGGCTGCAATGGATGAAAATCCCTCTACAAACCGATTATAATAACCTGCCAATCCCAAGAAACTCCTGATCTCGGTCGCTGAAGTAGGGCGTGGCCAACTCTGAACTACCTCAATCTTCTTAGGATCCACCTTGATACCCTCTCCGGACACCACATGTCCCAAGAATGCTACAGAATCTAACCAAAACTCACACTTGGAGAACTTAGCATACATCTTTCATTCCTTCAAGGTTTGAAGCACTACTCTCAAATGTTGCTCGTGCTCCCCCAGTCTACGTGAGTAGATCAAGATGTCATCAATGAATACAATGACAAAGGAATCACTATAAAGTCTGAACACCCTTTTCATCAAATCCATAAACGCTGCTGGGGCATTGGTCAAGCCAAAAGACATCACCAGGAACTCATAATGACCATATCTAATACGTAAGGTAGTCTTTGGAACATTTGAGTCCCGAATCCTCAACTGATGATACCCAGATCTCAGGTTGATCTTAGAAAACACCTTAGCACCCTACAACTGGTCAAACAAATTATTGATGCGCGGCAACGGGTACTTATTCTTGATTGTAACTTTGTTCAACTAGCGGTAGTCAATACACATCCGCATAGTCCCATCCTTATTCTTCACAAATAACACTAGAGCACCCCAAGGCGATACACTCGGTCTGATAAACCCCTTAGCTAGCAACTCCTCGAGTTGTTCTTTCAATTTTGTCAATTATTTCGGATCCATACCGTACGGTGGAATGGATATAGGTTGGGTTCCTGGAGCCAAGTCAATGCAAAAATCACTATCACGATCTAATGTCATGCTTGGAGGGTCAGAAGGAAAGACATCGGCAAAGTCTCGAACTACTGGCACTAAATCTATCATCGAGACTCTGCGGTGGTGTCCTACACATAAGTGAGATAAGCCAAACAACCCTGCCTTCAGAAAAGAAACAACTCGACTGGCTGCACTAACTAAGGAAACTCTCCACTCCAATCTCGACAACTCAGGCATGGCTAAGGTAACGGTCTTGGCATGGAAATATAGGATGGCGTGGTACGGAGATAACCAATCCATGCCCAGGATGACCTCAAAGTCGGTCATATCAAGTAATAAAAGCTCTTCCCTAGTCTCGAACCCACAGAACGTGACCACACAGGACCGATAGATCCGGTCCACAACCACAGAATCGCCCACAAGAGTGGACACATAAATAGGAGTACCCAAAGACTCACGAGGAACACCCAAGAAATGAGTAAAAAAAGATGATACATAAGAATAGGTAGACCCTGGGTCAAATAATACTGAAGCCTCCATAACGCAGACGGAGATAATAACTGTGATAACAGCGTCTGAGGCCAATGCATCTGGTCTGGCCGGAAAAGCATAGAATCTTGTTGGAGCACCGGCTGGCTAGCCTCCACCCAACTGAATAGCATCTGGTTGAGCTCCCCTTGTTTGGCCTCCACCTCTAGGACGACCCCTACCCATCTGTCCTCCACATATGGGTGGCCGGACTGCTGGTGTTGAAATCATAGGATGATGGCTCTGCTGCACTGCCTTGCGCCGAAGTCTGGTACAAGTCCTCTTTATGGGTCCTGGATCTCCATACTCATAACAGCCTCTCGGCACCATAGACTACTTCCCTGAAGACTGGCCCTGGTGGCCGGAATACCTATCGGAGGAACCCTGAATGGCTGGGGAACGGTATGAACTCTCTGGCATGGCATTGAAATAGACGCTGGAAGAACCCTGATTACCAGAATACCCGCCGGAGGAACCCTGAATGGTCGGTGGACGATAAAAACTCACCGGCATGGCGCTGAAATAAGGCCTCACAGTGCCTCGAGGAGGTGGTGGTGCTGCTGAATATGGGGGCTTGTTGGGCTGGCCCCTCCCAAACTGAACTCTTTCCCTAATTGGAGCACCTCTAAAATCTCTAGAAAATCGAGCTCTCTTATCCTAGTGCCCCTGCTCTCTATCCCTCAGACGATAACCCTCAATAAGGGCGATCTTCACCACTAGCTGATAAGGAGTCCCCATCTCCACCTCTCGGGCCATGCTGGCCCTAATACCAGAGTGCAACCCTGCTAAAAATCTCTGCACTCTCTCTACATCAGTAGGAAGTATCATAAGTGCGTGATGAGACAACTCAGAAAACCTCGCCTCGTAGTCGGTCACTGACATATGACCCTACTCAAGCTGCTCGAACTGGTACAACAGCTCTTCCCTCTCAGAGGGTGGGATATACCTATCCAGAAATAACTGAGTGAGCTTCCCTCAGATGATGGGAGGAGAATCCACTGGCCTTCCAAGAACATAAGACTGCCACTATCTACGAGCCCTACCCTCTAGCTGGAAAGTGGTGAAGTCAACCCCATGAGACTCCAGTATCCTCATGTTGTGCAGTCTGTCCCTGCACCTATCAATAAAATCCTGAGCATCCTCATGATGCTCGCCCCCGAAGATAGGAGGGTGAAGTCTAGTCCATCACTCCAATAACTTTTGTGGATCGCCGTCCGCAACCGGTCGGGGCTCAGGTGCTACCGCTGCAACTGGTTGGGCTCCGCCCGCGGGTAGGGTTCCTAGAGTTTGATAAACCGCAGATGCATGTCCTGGGCCTGGGCAGTAGGGGTCTGTGCTCCCCCTCCCGCCTGAGATGTGGTCAGTTCTGCTGAAAATAAACCAGCATGGGTCATAGTTTTAATGAACCGCATCATACGACCCATGAGCTCCTGGAAGCCCAGCGTTGTCATGAAATCCACCGGGCAGGATCTGCTACGGGCACCTCGCCCTGCTTCCCAATGATAGGGT
Source organism: Nicotiana knightiana (assembly GCA_005239525.1). Taxonomy (NCBI): domain Eukaryota; kingdom Viridiplantae; phylum Streptophyta; class Magnoliopsida; order Solanales; family Solanaceae; genus Nicotiana; species Nicotiana knightiana. The sequence goes on from ML388835.1 coordinate 46,354, forward strand.
CCTCTGCTGGTGGTGTAACTAGGGCATCTCTAGGATGCCCTCGTCACCTCGGGTCGGTGCCCTTCCCCGGCCTCTGCCTCGACCTCTAGCAACAGGGGGAGCAGCTTCTCCCGGGTACAAAACGTCAGTCGTGCGCGTCCTTACCATCTGTGAGAGAATAGAAGAGTGATATTTAATATACTATCAACTGCACGACAGAAGATGAATAAAGAGAGATTTCCTAACACCCTATATCCTCCCGAAGATAAATACAGACGTCTCCTTACCGATCTGCAAGACTCTATTGGGTTTGCCCATTACTTGTGAGACCTACGTGAACCTAGAGCTCTGATACCAAGTTCTCACGACCCAAATCCTAATCTAGGTCGCGATGGCTCCTAACGCCGATGTTAGGCAAGCCAACACAATTAGTCTAGTGAGTTCCATTTAGTTTTTATAAAAACTTTATCAACATTTCTCAAATTTTGTCACAAGCATGAGAAAACAGTAAGATGAATATCGAAGCAAATTTACTTGAAAAGATAAAGGAGTTAAATTTAAATAATTACATTCCAAAGAAATAGTCTACAAATGTGCGTGCCAGGGACTGGTGTCACAATTATATAGGCATCTAGTAGAGGGAAATCAAAGAATACGTCTATCCTACTGTCTGAGAGGATATAGACAGAATAAAAAAAGGGAAAGACTCCAACGTGCTGCTGAACGACCTCAAGGGAAGCAACTCACTATGGAATCTCTAAATCTCGTGGAGTCAAGAACGAGCTCCGGACTGATAACCAAATGTACTTTCCTCAAAAACTGTACAATTAAGTACAGAAGCGTAGTATGACTACATAAACATTATGTACCCAGTAAGTATCCAGTCTAATCTCGAAGAAGTAGTGACGAGAGGTCGACTTGAAACTTACTAGGTCCAAAACAATTTATTTAAATATAAGGCTAAGCATGAATATCAAAGAGGAATATCAATAAGGACAAGAATAAAAATCTTTCCACAGGTACATATATATTCCAACTCCTATCAAACTGATTACTCACTTATTCTTTTAAGCTCTTTTAACGGTTTTACAATCACAGGAAAGTACAAAGAAATTAACATTCACATAGTATGTCGAGTACATACGACCTGATCCAACAAAAAAATAAGTAAATGTGCACTGTCGGAGGGTCGAACGGCGCGAACCATAGATGCATCGATTAACCCGCTCGCGAATCATACATGTGACGCAGGTACTCATAGGTACACACATTCAAACAGTAAATCTATGCTTTATCAAGAAACGCTTACCCGAGGGGAAGTTAATTCCCTTATCACGGTTCATAAAAGAAAACGAAGTTTCACTTACTTAGAAATTCATTTACAAATTTGATGTGGCTTAAGCAGTTTAAAGTGTCAATAAATTTACAAATAATTCAAGTATAGCATGCTTTCGGGTCCTAGACTACCCGGACTTAAGCACAATAGTAGCTACGCACGGACCCTCGTCACCTCGTGCGTACGTAGCCNACTTCACCTATGGGGACAATTCCCTCTTACAAGGTTAGATAGGAGACTTATCTCGTATCATGCCTACTTTCCAATTCAAGAATGCGCTCAAACTTCCAAATTTGATGCCTGACAACTCGAAACTAGCCAAACATTACATAAACTAGTCAATCTATGCTCGAAAGTTCATAATTCTACCATTTAAGTGATTACCCAACCAATTTGTAAGATTCTTAAAATTCACGCCTGGGCCCACATGCTAGGATTTCGGAAATTCTTAAAGAAAGTTGTTACCCATAAAAGGACCAATAATATATAGTTTTTACTAGATTACATAACTAAATTCGTGGTTAAATCCCATTTTATTCAAAACCAAAAGTTTTACCATAAACCCATAATTTTCACAAATCTTTGTGTGTTAATCTACCCAAAACCTAAGTTATAAAGTAACATTCAGTAGGAAATATATTACCTCAAGGTGCTAAGTCGAAATCTCTATTTTGGGGGCTCCTAAATTGTCCAAGGCTGTGAAAAATGCCCTCAAATGAGCCTAAGTCTCAATTTAAAATGACCTCACAGCTTCCAGTGATTTCGCACATGCGGTCTCGCTTCTTAGGATCAAGGTCCGCATATGCGGAAAGGGGAGAGGATGGCATGGATCGCACCTGCGGAAGGAGTCTTGCACCTGCGATGGCCGCATCTGCGAGGCTTCGACAGCACCTGCGGTCTCGCACCTGCGGCTGGCCAATCGCAGGTGCGGTCGCACCAGATCTGGTGCACCAGCAGCTCTCTTTGAGCTGGGACTCGCCTCGTGCGATGTCCGAATGGCATCCGGGACCCTCGAGGCCCCGTTCAAACATACCAACAAGTCCTAAATCATAGAACGGACTCGCTCGATTCTTCGGAACATCCAAAACAACGTTAAAACAAAGAATCACACCCTAAGACCAATTGAATCAAACTTATGAACTTCAAGTTCTTAAATCTACATCCAACATGCTGAAACGTACTAATACTACTCGGAATGACACCAAATTTTGCGAGTAAGTCATAAATGACACTACGGGACTATTCCCGGTCTCAAAATTCCATTCGAACCTCGATAACACTAAAACACGTTCCAAACCTCAATTTTTGAACTTCAAGAATCATATTCCACTTTTTGGCGCTGAAACGCCCCCGGGTCATCCAAATCTCGTTCCGAACATACACCCAAGTCCAAAATCATCATACGAACCTATTGGAACCTTCAAATCCCAATTCTGAGGTTGTTTATTAAAAATGTTGACCGAGGTCAAACTTGCCCTTTAAGGCCAACCTTAAGGAACTAAGTGTTCCAATTCCAAACCAAACTCTTCCAATTCCCGAACCAACCATCCCCGTAAGTCATAAATCAATAAAAGCAAATACGGGAAGTCTTATTTAGGGGAGCAGGGTTCTACAAAGCAAAATGATCGGTCGGTCGTTACACCATGAATAGTGGAAATATCAAAGGTGAATATAATCCCATTTATCAGTTAGTATACCACATAAGATGCATCTATGATATGGTTACATGTGCGTTTATTATTAACCTGCAACCTAGTATTTGCGAGGTAACTTTCTCAATAATTTAATTTAGAGCATAATTTCCAGATTTTATATTCAAAACAGTTCATCTAGATAAGTTGGCTTACATCACAATCGCTTTAGAAACATGATTTATTGAATGCCTCCACTTAATACCTAAAATATTTCTTATGAAAATAAAAGTATATATATATATCAGTTTGATATGTTATATACGAAAGTATATTACATTCTTCTCTCAAAAATTATTTGTGGTCACGAACCAAATAATTCCATCTTGTTATTATTATTATTAATGTGCGGTATATATTGTAATTAACATCATAATACAAAGGTGAATTTCCAAAGTTGAGAAAGCAAGTTAGTTTTTCTAATTAACATGAGTGGGAGACATGATAAAGGTTGAGAAAATGTTGCATGGAATGAGTTACCATTTGTACATCCAAATTCTTGAATAAGATAATATGAACTTGAAGTTCATAAAAAGATAATTCATCTGCACTATATTGCAAAGCATGCCCGACGCATTTGCTAACCTAAAGAAAGTAGCTATACTCTCACTACAAATTCTCCCATTAGAATAAGTCCTAGAAGGACAAGATCTATGTACGCTTAAAGCATATAGACAAATCTGTTTCAAATAAGCATCTTGATAAGAAGAAGAGCAAATGATAAAAATAATCATAATAAGGAGGCAAGTGATCTAGAAGATCACACGACATAATACTTCATAAAATCTTAGGAGAGGTAAAGGTACTTGAAGATATGAATGAAGAGATCTCTATGTCATGTCTTTATGAAAAAAGGTTGTTGGAACCGATATAAAATGTTCGCCGATTACACCTAGATAACTCTAAATAAATAACTATATATATATATATATATATATATATATATATATATATGAGGATCAAAAGAATAGCATGACGGG
>ML388837.1:8386-45470 GCA_005239525.1 Nicotiana knightiana
GGTGTCATGGTGGGTTATGTGCGACATGGAAGAGGTTGCCTTAGTTGTAGGTCACCGGAAATCATTCCCTTCAAATCTCTGATATTTGCTTTCAAAGGATTGAGGGGATCAAGATCCGACCTTTTCTTACTGCTGCTAACCTTCATATGATTACTTTTCTTTTCTTTATATGTTGTTCCTTGAATAGAGTGGTTAAAAGAAAAGAAGTATCACAGATGCACACCTAGAAGATTTAGAGGCTTTGTAAAACTTTTACAGTTAAAACATTTAACTTTTTTGCTTTTTCTGTATTTGACTACTTTTTTATTTAAGTTTTTGTATTCCTTAAAGACCAAATTGGTTTTTTTGCTATTTCTGTATTGGACTACTTTTTTATTTAAGTTTTTGTCTTCCTTAAAGACCAAGTTGGTTTTTTTGCTATTTCTGTGTTGGACTACTTTTTTATTTCAGTTTTTGTCTTCCTTAAAGACCAAGTTTGTAGTTAAATACACGTAGACTGAAAAGAGAAAAAAGAGAATAACACAATCAGTATATCAGAGGTTTAACTCGTGGGTATTACATATTCTGGGTGTTTACCCTAAAATTTGAGTAACAATTAAATTTGTGTTGAGGTCTTAAAGATGCGTGATTTAATTCAATACTAACTGATAACCAAGATGACAAACGTATAAATTAAAATAATAAGCAAAATCAAACTAGTGTGCGAGCAAGTTCTGACCTCGAGCAATGATGACCTCGAGGTATACTAATGAGAACAGTAAAGTAAGAACAATAAAGTTAAGAGACAATTCTGATGAGTGATGAGCAAGAAAGTGAGTGTGTATATTCTTTACCAATGATTGATCCTCTCTACAAAATGAATGAGCTCCCATTTATATAATAGGGGAGTCCTAAATAAGGTACATTTTCCTTTCTAGTAAGGGATCTAATTGTACAGCTGTCTAACCGCCTAGTACGAATTCGTACAAATCCGTTCAGGAATTTACGCCTTGATCTTTGGGCCATTGCGGGAATCTTGCTCATTCTGTTACAAACCCATAACGGCATTATCTCGGGGTTGGTCATACTCAGCCCAGGTATTCATCGTGCACTTCGATCTTCGAGCCTCCGACCTCCTCCATCGGACTCGAGCCCAGCCTATTTCGGTCTTATTCTTGAAGCGGTTCCTCGAGCCCAAAAAATCGGTCATACCTGATTTTGACCTACACAGATAGTCCCCCCGTTTTTTAGAATAAAATGATAAGAAACGATTTGAGCCTCGGGTTTCCGGAGTCCCTAATGATGATATCCCAGTGACGTAAGTGTTCGAGGTGACCGAAACGTCCTGTCGGTTCGCTTCCCCAAAACATTAAATGCGTGCCAGTAGTGGTCGGCCATTACGCCGTCGAAACGTCGCCGCTTACCTATAAATACAGGGTTCATCATTCGATTAAGGACTTTACTTCCACTTTGCAATTTCTCTGATCTCTTCTTCTCTTCCTCTCTCTCCCCTTCGTTACTTGCTTCTCCGCCTCTTTAGTGCCAAAAATAATCAAACCCCATCTCTTTACGCTTCTTTTAACCTGAACTAATGGAGAAAACTTCAAAAAGCGGTCCCCAAAAAGAGAAAACTTCCTCCTCCTCTTTCCTTCCGGCCGGCGACAAGACGTCGGCCCTTCACGAGATCATTCCCGGCGCCTGCACCTTAAAGAAAGATTTCACCATTGAAAATCCTCCCGTGATTCCTGGTCGATGTGAACATGTTTCGAGGTATATCTGCTCGATAACGGAGAAACATGTCGATGCTATGAAAAAGGATTGTGGTTGTGGGGATAGGATCGTGGTACAGATCCCCACCCGCAGGAGAGCATTACCACCCACGTGGAGGGGTTCCTAAGTGTTTACACTTACCCCTTCACATTGGCTCCCCTCGATCCAATCGTGATCGACTTCTATAGAAAATATCAAGTCACTCTCGGTCAGATCACCCCTCTTTCTGGCGAATAGTGATCATGCTTCGCTACTTTTCCAGCAAGGACGAGGGGCTCGAGTTCACTCTCAGTCATGTTATCCGTTTCTACCGGCCTTAGATTTTCTCAGGGCTGATTAAGCTCCAACGTCGGTGAACCAAGTCCTTCTTTGCTAGGAATGATGAGGATAAAGATCGGGGCTGGATGAGCCGGTTCATTTGAGTGAGGATCAGCGACATCATCCCCGAGGAGAAAATGTCGTTCCCAGAAAAGTGGAACTTCGATCATAAGCAAAGTTGTTCCCCAAGTAATTTTCTGTATTTTGACTGTGCATTGCATGACGCCCTTATATTTACCTACACTGGTCGCTTGGATGCCCCATGCGGTCCCCTATCTCAAAGACTGGGTCCGGAAAATAGCTGTGACCTCCTCGTATGATGAACGCCGCTGGCGTGACTTGGCGAAGGGCAGATGGGAAGCCAAACATCATTGTAAATTCCTGACGTTTTCTTCTTTATCAGAGACATTTCTTTTCTCATACCTAGTTTTTATTTATGCAGGCATTGGGGACTTCTCAGAAATAAAGCCGGCCCCTCCTGGGGAAGGGATCGAGTCCCCGATTCCAAAATCGAAGAAGGATAATAAGAGAAAAAGGTCTTCGAAGCCCGAAGACCCCCAAAATAAAACGGGCCCTGCTCGGAGCGTAGGAGGAATGTCATTACCGTGGAAATAGACTCAGTCCACCAGCTCCTAGATGATGAAGAAGATGAGGGCGAGGATTTGGCGCCGGTGGCCCGAACCAAAAATCTAGTCGAGACCGCCAAACCCTCTGAGCCAGAGATCCTGCCTCGTGGTGAGGAAACTCTGAAGAAATATGTGGGCAAATCCATCGAATCACCTGAGGTTGTGGTTGTTTCTCGGCCTTCAAAAAGTACACCAAAGAGGATAGATTCTGAAGTCCACATGACCGAACAGAGTGCCTCGGGCGATCTTCTCGGGGCCATGACAATAGGTCACTCTCCATCGTTACCGGCTTATTCCGAGGACGCCATAAGGGAAGCCTGGACCCTGAGAACACCTGACATAAGCGGAGTCCCCGACGAGGACGATCCTTTTTTAGATTGCTTTATTGGGCTCGATTATGCCGACCTCAACGATGCGTCTACCATCTTCGAAGAGGCCCAACTTCTCTTCTCTAAGGTAAGCTATTAATTCTTAACGTCGCAATTTCCTTTTTCTCACCTAAACTGATAACTCTTTTTCTGCGTAGGCCTTTGCCAAATTTAGGGCCGACCTGAGCCAATGTGAGGCCGAGCTTAACAAGTCCTTGGGTGAAGGAAAATCCCTGAAGCTCCTTTGTAGTCAAAAGTAGGAGGAGCTCAAAGACTTTTGGGCAGAGTTGGCCAAGGATCGCGAGTATGAGGCCGAGCTAGACAAGCAGGTAATTGTCGTTTTGAAAGAGTATGGTCTTCTCGTCCCAAATGTGGAGGCTAATACTTCAATGTCTCAGCTGCAGCAAAAATTGGAGATGATGCGGCAACTTCGAGGTGAGGTCGATCAGGTTAATGCTGAGTGCAACCAGTGGAGGGAAAAGATGGACCGCCTTGCTAAAGAAGCCGCATTAGCCAAACTGTCATCGGTTGAGACCCAGCTCAGGGGTGTCAAAGAGAGTGGTAATTCCTAGGCCGAAAGGATCGCCGAGCTTGAGGTCGAACTTGCCAAAGCTGGGGCCGAGAAGACGAAGGTCACGACTGATAAAATCATTGCCGTGTATTTAAGGGACACCGAGGCTGCTCAAATGGAGCTGAGGGAAGATTCCGACCGGGAAAATCGGAGTAATGACTTGGCCAGGTGCCAATCTCGGAGGGAGACCCTTGAATAAATTCATGCTAGAGGTTTCGACCTCAATGAAGAGATAACTCAAGCAAGGGCGATGGAAGCCGATGCCAGATTTCTTGTCTCCTCCGACGATGACGATGATGGTGAAGGCAACTAAGGTGGGTCCGATAACAAGGAGGGGCCCGAAGAAGAAGCTGCTCCCGAAGAAGAAACTGCTCCCGAAGGAGAAGCTACTCCCGAGGGAGAGACCAGCCCCGGGGCGTAGATAGGAATTTTCTTTCTCCTTTTGTATTTTCCCTTTTGTTGAATCCTTGTACACATATCTTTATTAAGTATATATAAAAGAAGAAACTTCCTTGAATGCCTTCTCATATTTCTTGCCTTAAAATTCTCGCAATAATTTCATTCTTTGAATGGTATATTCGAGATTCTGTCTCGAACGGTTTCTTTGTCGTGGTCGAGTTCGAATAAGGTTCGAAACTTTGGGGTATAGACCGTTTGTGTTGGATAATGGCGAGTTCCCGATCCATAATCAAAATATTTATTTGGGCTCGGGATAATCGAATCCTTGGGTCCAGATGTGGTGAGAAAAAGATCTCGAACCCTAAGTGTATTGGCCCTTAGACTATTTTTAAATCAGGATGTTATGGCCTCTAAGAGATGGCTATTTATTCCCCTTTTCGACTTAAAAGTCTTAGTAAAAATTTCTTTATGTTTATAACTTGGCATGCATTTTTTACCCATTGGGTTTTCGAGGGTTTAGTGTCGATTGGAACCCTTTGTTTTTAGTGCCTTAGCACATGTTTGTATGTAACTAATTCGATACCTCTTGAGGTTTCTTGAGGGCTGATTTTATCGAAGCCCTTTGATTATTTTTCCGACGGTAGCCTTTATTTAACTGGTTTTTCAAAGTATATTGAAGACATATTTTTATTGCGGAATTTGGACATCTCTGAGCCACGTTATTTGGGCCGTGGCCGTAGCCTTTGGGTGTGCCTCTTGGGCTTGTTTCCTAATAACATTTCAAACTTGCTCGAAATGTTAATCCCCGAGTGCGATGGCCTTGGCCTTTACGTTGGGGGATGCCTCTTTGAGGTCTTACGAATTTTAGTCAACTCGAATGTGCTGATTGTCGATGACAGTCCCCGAGTATTCGAGGTATATTTGTGTTTTGGCTCTTGAGCCATTTTTCACAGAGAATCACAAGTATGGAGCTCGTATAGTAGCAAATTTCTTCGAGACACAAAATGTTCAATATAGAAAGAATGCTTCTTTGAATAATTCATACATGCGTACATGTTTTGCCATCGGGGTCGGCTATTCTATATGGACCCGGTTCGTCTAGCCGTTTGGCCCATTACAAAGTTTTCCTATCGAGGCCCTCTTTGGCGTGAAGTTTTTTTCTCGAAAATACAGCCTACGAGGGTGATCCACCCCAGTATTCGAGGTTGATAAAAGAAGCCTTGGATACTATTGAATTCCCTTTAGGTAGCACATAGTTGTTGCCTCGTTAAAAACCTCGCCGGAAAAATCGATTTGGGATAAAACCCGATCTAAGGAAAAAAGAGTGCAATGCGTTCTTTAAAACCTAAGGTCTTCGTGTAGAAGGGTGCCCTCGACGTCTTCGATCAAACATCTAAAATGAGTTAGTCTCGAATACAAATATAAAAAAAAGAGGAGAAAGTCATACCTCAGCAATAATATCGTTTGAGTAGTGATACATTCCAATTGTTTGGCAATTGTTTTCCTTCCATCGTGCCGAGTTTGTAATATCCCTTTCTGATGATACCAATAACTTGATATGGACCTTCTCAATTCGGGCCTAGTTTCCCCTCATTTGGATATCGAGTATTTAGGGTGACTTTCCTTAGAACTAAGTCCCCGATTCCGAAGTGGCGAAGGTTGGACCTTCTGTTATAATACCTCTCGATTCTTTGCTTCTGTGCAGCCATCCGAACAAGTGCAGCTTCTTGTTTTTCATCCAATAGCTCGAGGCTAGTGTTCATAGCCTCGTGATTCAATTCCTCCATTGCATGCCAAAATCTGGTGCTAGGTTCTCCGACCTCGACTGGGATTAAGGCCTTGGAGCCATATACAAAGGAGAACGGAGTTTCCCCAGTGCTGGACTTTGATGTCGTTCGGTATGCCCAAAGGACCTCGGGCAGAACCTCTCTCCATTTCCCCTTCGTGTCACTCAACCTTTTCTTCAAGTTTTAGATAATAGTCTTGTTTGTTGATTCGGCCTGTCCGTTTGCGTTTGGGTGATATGGTGTCGATAAGATCCTTTTTATTTTGTGTTCTTCGAGGAACTTTGTTACCTTGCTACCGATGAATTGCTTCCCGTTGTTGCATACAATTTCAGCGGGTATCCTGAACCGACACACGATGTGAGTCATAAACAAAATGAATTTAGCTTTACCTGGTGCCGTTGGAAAGGGGCCCCATTTCATGAATGGCCACGGGGATAGGACTGAATGGAGTTGTTCCCTGGATGATGGATCATTGGTGCAAACTTTTGGCATTTATCGCATTTTCGAACAAACTCCTTAGTGTCTTTTTCCATGCTATCCCAGTAGTACCCAGCTCTAATAATTTTATGAATCAAAGAGTCAGCACCAGAGTGGTTCCCACAAGTACCTTCGTGGATTTGTCACAGAACATAATCGGTGTCCCCCGGTCCTAAGCATACCGCTAATGGTCCATCGAAAGTCCTCCTGTACAACGTTCCATCTTTATCCAATGTGAATAGGGCTACTTTAGCTCGTAGGCCTCTCGACCTTTTAAGGTCCGAAGAGAGCTTTCCGTGCTTTAAATATTCAACCTATTTATTCCTCCAATCCCAAGTCAAGCTTGTGGAGTTTATCTCGGTGTGACCCTCCTCGACCATAGATCTCGATAATTGGACGAAAGTTCCCGGGACTATATCGTCTTCTTCGATCGATTACTCTAAATTTTCATGTGCATCGGCCTCACTGTTTTGTTCTCGAGGCACGTGATCTAGGGTCTACTCCTTGAAGCGGTGCAATTTCACCTGTAACTTGTCCAAATACCTTTGTATCCTATCTTCCCGAGCCTCGAAGCTTTTGTTCACTTGGTTCACCACCAACAGAGAGTCATACTTGGCCTCTATGACCTCCGCCCCCAGGCTTTTAGATAATTCGAGACCTGCAATCATGGCCTTGTACTCGGCCTCATTGTTAGTCAACCTAGGAGTGTTGATAGATTGTCTAGTGCTACCCGTAGGCGTTTTTAAGACAATACCGAGCCCGGACCCTTTCACATTCGAGGCTCCGTCCGTGAAGAGGGTCCATACCCCCAATGACGTACCTGATTATAGTAGAAGTTCCTTCTCCACTTCGGGTACGAGGGTCGGCGTAAAATCGGCCATGAAGTCAGCTAAGATTTTAGACTTGATGGCCGTTCGGTTTTGATATTCGATATCGTACCCGCCAAGTTCGATGGCCTATTTGGCCAATCGGCCCGATAACTCGGGCTTGTGCAAAACATTACGGAGAGGATAATTGATTAACACACATATGGGGCAACACTGAAAATATGGCTTTAATTTTATAGATGCGCTTATTAATTCAAGTGCTAACTTCTCTAAGTGCGGATACCTAGTTTCAGCATCTCCTAAGGTTCGACTTACATAATAAATAGGAAATTGTGTACCTTGCTCTTCTCGAACTAGTACGCCACTTACCGCTACTTCGGACACAGCCAAGTTTAACTATAGCTTTTCATCTGCCTTCAGAGTGTGGAGCAGGGGTGGGCTCGATAAATATCCCTTTAATTCCTCCAATGCTTGTTGACACTCCGAGGTCCATATGAAATCATTTTTCTTTTTGAATAAGGAGAAGAACCTGTGACTCCGATCTGACGACCTCGATATGAATCGGCCCAAAGCAGCTACCGTACGGTTAGCCGTTGTACGGCTTTTACACTGTCCACAACGGTGATGTCTTCGATGGGTTTAATTTTTTCGGGGTTGATCTCGATCCCCCTATTCGACACCATGAAGCGGAGGAATTTTCCCGAACCGATCCCGAAAGCACATTTCTTGGGGTTAAGTTTCATGTTGTATTTTCTCAAAATCTCGAACGCTGCCTACAAATAAGCCAAATGGTCCTCTGCGCGCATGGACTTAACTAACATGTCATCAATGTAAACTTCCGTTGATTTACCTATTTGTTCTTCGCACATCTTATTTACTAGGTGTTAGTAAGTAGCTCCTGCATTTTTTAGTCCGAAAGGCATTACACTGTAACAATACGTTCCATACTTGGTGATAAATGAGGTCTTTTCCTGGTCCTCGGGGTTCATCTGAACTTGATTGTACCCAGAATAGGCATCGAGAAAGGTAAGGATATTATGGCCGGCTGTGGCGTCTGATAACTAGGGATTTGTATTAAGATACTCCAAACATTTGATGCAAGTTGTTTAAATTGCAGGATTTGAGTTGAATTGAAGATATTGACTAAAAATAACTCAAAGAGGAGCGGAACTTGTACTGGCCCAGAACCCAATAGAAGCACTGAGAGCGCCAATATTTCGCTGCAGCGGTTGTCACTTCGCTGCAATAGAATTCCATCCGCTGCCCCGACTCAAATTCCAGAGAGTCTATTTCTGAGACCCAGCTGAGCCCCTGTTCACGCCAATATTCCGATGCAGCGGTTGTCACTTCGCTACAGCGGAATTCCATACATTGCCTCGGTTAAAATTCTAAAGATTCTGTTTTTGAGACCCAGCTGAGCCGCTGCAGCGTTCAAATATCCGCTGGGAGCGGATTCCTAAGATCAGAGACTTTCCAACCTAGGTTATTCATAATAGTGCGGTCAGCGATATTATTACAGTGTCGCGCTTTCAGGAACCACTGCGGCTCTGAAGAGTTCTGCTGGGGGCGGAATAGAGAATCAGAATGTGCCCAGGTCCAGAAACGTTGCAGCGATTATTATTCCGCTACAGCGGAAGCCAATCCGCTAGGGGCGAAAATCTCCGTAGGGGAAATTTTGTCCAGCATTTTCAGCCTAGTATAAATACAACTTTTTTCATGTTTAGGGTATCAGACAGGAGAGTGAGCTCGTGAATAGTGCTTTTATTCTGTTTTGAGTAATTCTAGCTTAGATTCTACCATACTTCTTAGATTTTCTTCTTGTAATCAACATTTATGGGTTTAATTTCATCATCTATCTTAATTTTTTGCATGAAAATGAGTAGCTAGACCCTCAAGCTAGAGTTGTAACCCAACCTCATTGTGGGTAACTAATGGGTCTTCTATTTTAGGATGAGTTTGCGATTGGGTGTATGACTTTTAGTCTATTTCATGCTTCATTGACTGAATTAGTGGTTGCAAACACTAATTTATGCCTTGTTGACTAGGGTTATTCTTGAGATAGATGACCCAAGTCTAGGTAAATAGGCTAACAAGGTATTGGGTGAACTCACGAGATTGATAGCTCCAATAAAAGGGTAGAAACTAGAGATAATGATACCCGACTTGAGCCATTTCATTTGATTTGTTGGAACACCTAATTGGGCTTGAGAAAGCCAATTCGGGCAAAGTCACCCAAATTATCGAGAGATATTGGGTGAGTAATTTAGTATGAGGTTATGTCAATTTTCCATAATTCACAAGCTTATCCTAGATTTTAGATCTCATTAGTCACTTGCCAAGGAGTAAGTTGCAACCCTAGTGCCTTTAATCATTTAATAAAAATCCACAAAAATATTGTAGTTAGTTAGATAATATTACTTTTTAGAATCAACCTTAGAATAGATACAAAATCAAATTATGTTGAGAAGAGCAATTAAGAACATGAAACACCACTAAATCAAGTAGAAACTCGACTCCCATTGCATAACTCCCTGTGGATATTGATCCCGACCCTATCGGGTAAAAGCTGCTTCGACCTTGCCTTGCTACTTAAATAGTGGTATAGGTGGGCTTAGATCACTTTTTGGTGCCGTTGCCGGGGAATTAAGACGGTGTTGACTATCTATTTGAGTAGTGGTGTAGATTGTTTTTCTTTCCTTCTTTTTGTTAACTTGTGTTTTTCAATCAATACAAGTACTTATGGCTGATCCTCTGGAAAATATTATACCGGGGGAGGAGGTAGATGATAACAGGGAAGAGGAGTTTCATCAAATTTCTCCACCTCAAAGACGGGGCCGACAGGCCAATCCCAATGATAATATTGCAGAACCTCCCCCGCCTCCTCCAAGAGTTGCTCCTCGGGTGCTTCCGAACGAGGGGTATGCCAGTGCAATTGTCCATCCCAGAATCCGGGCGAGCAACTTCCAAATCACTAATGTCATGTTGACACTTCTGGGCAACGAGGGTATTTAACGGGAGCTCCCCTTCAAAATGACTACAAGCACTTAAAAGGCTTTGTAGACACATGTTGGGGGAGCAAGCAAATGAATGTATCGGAGGATTCCTTGAGTCTCAGATTATTTCCTTTCTCTCTATGAGGGAAGGCGTTGGGTTGGCTTGAATGACTCCCTAATCATTCTATCTCTACATGGGATGAATTGGCGGATAAGTTCATTGCCAAGTTTTTCTCCCCCGGGCACATGGCGGCTTTGAGAGACGAGATATTGGCATTCAAGCAAGAGCCGAATGAGCCCCTTCACGAGATTTGGGAATGCTACAGAACTATGGTCAAAGAATGCCCGAACAATGACATGACGGAGGCCATGATACAATAGACTTTTTACCGGGGCATTAATACTACAAATCAGTATGTGGTCAACCAACTCGCTGGGGGAAACTTTATGAAGCTATCTTACAATGAGGCAAGTGACATCTTGGATGAAATGGCTGACACTTCGTCAGCATGGCAAAGTCGGGCAAATGTTCCCCAGGGTGATCCAAGTGTGATAAATCTCCACAAAGAGCTACAGGACCATGGGCAAGCTATTGCCGATCTTACCACTACCATGAATCAAGTTGCTAAGGCGAAACTTCAACAAATACAAGGGCCAAAGCAAGTTCATGCTATGGAGGGGGTAAATCTTTTGGTTAACAAGCGAAGGCCTCATGGAAAGCAAATGTAAAACAACAATGACCAATGCGACCAAGGAGTAAGTGGATACAATCAAGAAGATTCCTTTGATGATCAAAATGAAGATGTAATGTACACCAACAATTTTCAAGGGCAAAGGAACAATCAAGGAAACAATCAAAGGCAAGGTAATTGGAGCAACAATAACAACTCTAGCAATTGGGGAAGAACAATCAACAATGGGGAGGCAACAACAACAATTGGAACGGGAACAACAATAGCAATTGGGGTGGAAATGGAAATCGGGGGTCAGGTTTTCAAAGACCCCTGATGTATCAACAACCCAAAAATCCACCCCCCGTATCAATCACAAGGTCAAAGTTCCTCAAGCAATGACATGGGCCGAATCGAGCATATGTTTAAACAAATTATGGAACAGAATGCGGATTCGGATGCTCAAATTCCCTCCCACACTACCTCATCCATAATCTTGAGGTCCAAATGGAACAAATTTCACAAGGTTTGAACACTCACCCGAAGGGGACACTACCTAGTGATACGGTGGTGAACCCTAAGGGTGGAAACAATAACAACAATACCGGACATGCGATGGCGGTGACCACAAGGAGTGGTCGGGGTGGTGAGGCTAGTTCTTCAAAGCAAAAGAGGGTTATTGGTGATGATGATGACTTGCAACATGTTAAGGGTCCTATTGAGGTTGAAGATGTGGTTGAAGAGCCAATGAATAATGAAGTGAGGATTGACATAAATGATAATGAGGAGGAAACACAAAATGAAGTGAACCCGTCTAGGGAACACGTAATTGACATACCGGAGCCGGTTGTGCCAAAAGTCAAGACCCCATTTCCTAGACCTCCTCCTCCCTATCCTCAAAGATTAGCTAAGCAAAAGGCGGATAATCAATTCAAGAAGTTCATAGGTATGATGAAGAGCTTTTCCATCAATGTACCGTTAGTTGAGGTACTTGAACAAATGCCCGGGTATGCCAAGTTTATGAAAGACTTGGCCACAAAGAAGAGATCTATGGAGTACGAGAAAATCAAGATGACCCACCAAGTGAGTGCAATTGCACACTCAATGGCACCCAAACTAGAGGATCCCAGAGCTTTCACTATTGCTTGCACTATTGGTAGTGCGGATTTTGTCAAGGCATTGTGTGACTTGGGTGCTAGTATCAATTTAATGCCTTATTTTTTCTTTAAAACCTTGGGAATTGGCCAACCTAGAGCAACTTCCATGTGACTTCAAATGGCGGATCAAACTATTAAGCGGCCTTTGGGAATCATTGATGATGTTTTGGTGCGGGTCGACAAATTCATCTTGCCCGCGAATTTGGTGATATTGGATTGTGAGGTCGATTATGAAGTACCTATTATTTTGCGAAGACCTTTCCTTGAAACGGGGAAGGCCTTGGTTGATGTGGAGGCCGGTGAGCTCACCTTCCGGGTGGGTGATGAAAAGGTCGTTTTCCACGTGTGCAAATCAATCCGGCAACCCAATAGCACGGAGGTGTGTTCTTTTGTGGACCTTGTCACCAAGGTCATAATTGATGAAACAAGCTCAATGATGAATGTTGAAGATCCCTTGGAAGCAGTTTTATTGAATCATGATGATGTTGTGGTGGATGGCTTGATCGAGTGTACCAATGCATTGCAAGGCATGGGTTCTTATTCTTATGGACCTCGCAAGCTATCTTTGGATTTGGAAAATCATAAAAATCCTCCAACAAAGCCCTAAATCGAGGAGCCACCTACCTTGGAGTTGAATCCCCTTCCACCACACCTCAGGTATGAATTTTTGGGTCCTTCTCGTACTTTACCTGTTATACTTTCTTCTTGCCTAACCTAATTGCAGGTAGATTCTACACTCAAAGTGCTCCAAAGGAGAAAGAAGTCCATAAGTTGAACTCTAGCTGATATTCGGGGCATAATCCCTACCTTTTGCATGCACAAAACTATTCTTGAAGATGATGCAAAATCGTCCGTGGAACATCAACGGAGGTTGAAAGAGGCAATGCAAGAGGTGGTCAAAAAGGATGTAATCAAATGTCTTGATGCTGGGGTTATTTATCCAATTTCTGAATAGTGCTTGGACTTCACCGGTGCAGTATGTTCCGAAAAAGGGTGGTATGACCGTGGTGAAGCATGAAAAGAATGAGTTGATTCCCACTTGGACCGTGACTGGATGGAGGGTTTGTATGGATTACTGGAAGCTGAATAAGGTGACCCGAAAGGATCACTTTCCATTGACATTTCTGGACCAGATGCTTGATAGACTTGCTGGGCAGGCTTTCTATTGTTTCTTGGATGGGTATTCAGGCTACAATCAGATTCTCATATCCCCAGAAGATCAGGAAAAGACAACCTTCACCTGTCCCTACGGGTCATTTGCTTTTTCAAGGATGCCATTCGGTTTGTGCAATGCTCCAACGGTGCATGATAGCAATTTTCACTGATATGGTTGAAGGTTTCTTGGAGGTGTTCATGGATTATTTCAGTGTGGTCGGGGACTCATTTGAGGAGTGTTTGCAAAATATTGATAAATTAGTTGCCTGGTGTGAAGAAACCAACCTTGTATTAAATTGGGAAAAATGCCATTTCATGGTCGAGGAGGGCATAGTCCTCAGCCACAAAATCTCAAGAGATGGCACTGAAGTGGATAAAGACAAGATCGAGGTTATTTCCATGTTGCCTCCTCCAACTTCGGTGAAGGGGGTCCGCAGTTTCCTTGGGAATGCAGGATTTTACCGGAGATTCATTAAAGAATTTTAAAAAGTGATAAATCCCCTATGCAAGCTATTAGAGAAAGATGCCAAGTTCGAGTTCAATGAGTAATGTATGCAAGCTTTTGAGTTGTTGAAGCATAAGTTGACTACCACACCAATAATCACCGCACCCAATTGGAGCTCTCCTTTCGAGCTCATGTGTGATTCAAGTAACGTGGCGGTGGGTGCGGTCTTGGGCCAACGGGTTAACAAAATCTTTCACCCCATTTATTATGCAAGAAAAACCATGAACTCTGCCCAAGTTAACTACACCGTCACCGAAAAGGAATTTTTAGCTATTGTCTTTGCAATGGAGAAATTTAGTCCTTACCTTATGGGCACCAGGGTGATAGTGCACACCGATCATGCGGTGCTCCGGTACTTAATGATGAAAAAGGATTCAAAAGCTAGGCTTATGAGGTGGGTCTTATTGCTCCAATAGTTTGATCTAGAAATTGTTGATAGAAAGGGGAGCGAAAATCAAGTTGTCGATCATCTATCCCGGTTGGAAGAGCAAGGAAGGACAAATGATGGCCTTGAGATCAATGATACCTTCCCGGATGAGCAGCTTCTCTCAGTCTCTATGCAAGACATGCCATGGTTCACGAACATTGCCAACTTTCTTGTTACCAGTGTTGTCCCGTTTGAGCTCTCTTCTAACCAAAGGAAGAAGCTTATAAGGGACAACTTGGATTATTATTGGGATGATCCGTATTTGTTCAAAATATGCAATGATGGAGTCATACGGAGTTGTGTCCCCGAAGAATAGCAAATGTCCATTCTTGATTCTTTCCACTCTTCTCCCTACGGTGGTCATCACGGTGGGGAAAGGACAACTTCAAAAGTTCTAAGTTGCGGATTTTATTGGCCTACTTTGTACAAGTATGCAAGTGACTTAGTAAAGAGGCGTGACGAATGTCAAAGAGCAGGTGGTATATCAAAGAATTATGAAATGCCCCTCACAACGATCCTTGAGGTTGATATATTTGATGTGTGGGGCATTGACTTCATGGGTCCTTTTGTCAGCTCGTGTGGTAATACCTACATTCTCGTGGTTGTGAATTATGTTTCAAAATGGGTTGAGGCCATGGCTTTTCCCAATAATGAAGCCCGGAGTGTGGTTGGTTTTCTCAAGAAAATATTTTCACACGATTTGGGACTCCTAGGTCTATCATAAGTGACAGGGGATCTCATTTTTGCAATCGGGCTTTTGATTCGTTACTTTCCAAGTATGGGGTAAATCACAAAGTGTCCACTCCTTATCATCCTCAAGCCAGTGGGCAAGTTGAAGTCTCAAATCGGTAAATCAAGAACATTTTGTCCAAGACCGTGAATGCAAATAGGACCGATTGGTCTAGAAAGCTTGATGATGCACTTTGGGCATATAGGACTGCCTTCAAGACCCAGATTGGTATGTCACCGTACCGGTTGGTGTATGGTAAGGCATGTCACCTCCCGATTGATTTGGAGCATAAGGCACTTTGGGCTTTGAAGAAGTTGAACTTGGATTGGGACTCTGCTGCAAATCTTCGTGTTGATCACCTTAATGAGCTTGATGAGTTTAGATTCCATGCATATGCAAGCTCCCTTCTTTGTACAAGGAGAAAATGAAGTATTTGCATGACAAGTATGCTAAGCACCGGGAATTCAAAGTGGGAGACTTGGTATTGCTCTTCAATTTAAGGCTTCGTCTTTTTTCGAGCAAACTCAAATCAAAGTGGAGTGGTCCGTTTGAGGTGGTATTGGTTACACCCTTTGGTGCCCTTGATCTAAAAAACAAGAATAGTGAGATTTTTCGTGGGAATGGGTATCAGCTCAAACACTACTTGGGAAAATTTGAAGATAGTCACGTGGTGACTTTGTTGAAATTCACTTGATCATGGTAACATGCATCGTGACGCGACGTTAAATCAGGCGCTTCTTGGGAGGCAACCCAAGTATTTTCTTTTCTTTCTTTTTGTTTCTTTTTGTTAGAGTAGATTTTTCTTGAACTAACCTGTTTGTGAAGTTGGTGTAGGATTTGGTGGATGCAGTGCAGGAACAAAATCTGAGAAAAATTAGGCTAACAGTTCAAAACCGCTGCAGCGGTCACATTTTCGCGGTCAGCGGTCACAAAAACACTACAGCGTAAAATATTCCGCTGTCGCATCGAGGTTGAGAAACAATTTCAGAGAGGTCACAAGCTCTCTGGATCTCCATTCCGCTGCAGGGATTGGAAATCTGTTGGCAGCGGTGGGATTCCGCTGACAGCAGTGATCTTTGATGCCCAGTTCTATGCAATGCTTAAAAGCACGGTCAGCGGTAAAATTCCACTGCCGTGCTAGGTAAGTCGGTGAGGCCCCAGTTATCACCTATAAATACAGGGTCCCCCTTCTTTTACTCTTTTCACCCATTTGGCTCTCATAGATAATTTTTACTATTCACAACCTTTGCACTGTACACTGAGCTTCAAACATTCTCACGTCTTAACATCATCATCATCTAGCAGTGGTATGTTCATAATATTTGATTTTATTTGTAGATTTTAACTTTTTGCATGTTTTTATTAGTTTTATTTTCTATAAAGGTAGTCATTGAAGCTCTAATGCTTGAACATGATTCACCATGTGTTCAAATCTATGGGGTAGTGATTTCTTGTTGCCTAAGGGGATTTAGGGTTCTTATTACATGTGTTTCATGTCAAATTTTTCAAAAATTGGTAAAACCCTAGTTTGAACACCACCGGTAGTGCAAGTAAGTGTTGAATTCCATTGCAGCGGACCAAAAATCCGCTGACAGCGGAATCATCTGGAAGGTAACATTTTGAAATGCAAATTTTTGCTGCAGCGGACCAAAAATCCGCTGACAACGGAACTATCTGCTGCTATTTTGTGACTGATGAAAACAGCTGCAACAGCCAAAAATCCGCTAACAGCGGTGGCTTTTGGTTGCAGCGGTCATTTTTCCACCGGGAGCGGTTTGAATTATCAGAGAATGGGGTAGTCTGATCCCCCATCTTCCGCTACAGCGGTCAGTATTCCGCTGACAACGGTGACCCTTCCGCTGCAGCATTTATTTTTCCGCTGACAACGGAAGTCTGCATCCTACACTATTTTATTCTCTACATTACTGATGTCTGTGCTTTCATTGGGTACTTGTGTAGCATGTTTTAACAATTTTCGTTGACATGTTTGCAGAGAATGGTTAGATCAGGAGGTGCAGCAGACAAGTAACCCGGGAGGGGTGACTCTTCTAGAGGTCGGGGCAAGGGCAAACAACAGGAAGCCCCCTTAGGCCCAACAAAGACCATTGGGAAGAAGCAAACACGAAAAAAGCCAGCTCCCAACCAATCTGAATCAAGTGAATATGTCCCCTCCCGGGAAGCTTCGGAGGTAAGCAATGGTACAGCCTTAGCAGAGGCATTTTACCAACCCAGGAGGGTGGCCAACGAGCCTACCAGCTCAGACTCTTCAGACAGTTTGGGTCTTTCCAGTGACTCTACACCCCCCAGGATACCGGTGCAACAGCTCAGTCCACCGCCCCTGCTTCTATCAACCCTGACAGTTCCGACGAGACGCCAGATGATGGCAGGGGTGGTGACACGCAAGTACAGACAACATAGCTTCTCCGGACGAGAAACCCATCAGTATGGCAGGATCGTTTTGTTTCTGAAACGGCTATCACCAATTCAGAGATTGGTGGCCCCAGAGGTCCCTGATTCCTGAGAGGCCTTTCATTGTTAAGGATCTACTACCTCATAACCCAAATGTCAAGAAGCAATTTGAGGAAAGAGCAGGGTGGGGTTTCTTCACTAGAAAAGTTGAGGATGCCAATGAGTACGTTGTGAAGGAGTTTTATGCTAATGTGGCCCACAAAAAAAGGGGCACATATCTTACTCAGGTCTGAAACAGGAAGATCTCGTACAGTGGTAGTGCATTCAATGACTATGCTGGCTTTGTGAATGAAGATGAGACTCGCTACCAGGAGAAAGTGGCCTTGGGAGATTTGTCTTGTCCGTGGTTGGATTCTGTTATTGCTATCCCGGGAACTACTCCATCTTGGTTGACTGTAGGTTCCTTCATCTACAGGAACACACTCAGCTTCGAGGCCAAGGGTTGGGCGACCTTTGTTTGCAGCCGGACAAATCCCATCCTTCATGACAGTGACATGCCCCTCTCTTGAGCCCTGATTATTGGAGCAATTGTGGATGGCATCCCGATCAATGTCGGGAATATCATGGCCAGAGTGATTGACCGGATTGTACAGAGAAATGAAGCCTCTTATCCCTTTCCCAACTTCTTCACTATGTACTTCAGGGACATGGAAGTTGAGGGAAGGGACTTTGATGTTACAGTGAGGCCAAAATCAGCTTTTTCATGGTATAGTCTGAAAGGTCCGGACAACCCCAAGGCAAAAGGGAAAGCCACTACAGCTACTGCCACTGGTACTTCTACTGTTGTTGAGCCCTCCGTTGCTGTCGAGGGTTCCACTGCTGCTGAGGGGCCCAGTTGCTGCCGGCCCAGAGTCTTCCTCGGGTCCTTCCATGTCCATTCCAGTCCCAGTGCCCACATCTTCCACTTACCCTCAGGCTTCCCTGAGGGTGTCTCAGACTCTAGTTGGTATCACCAACTGGCTGCAGGTAGCTTCTTCTAAGCTCACTGATCTTTCCACTATTGTTGCAGCTCAGTCAGCTTCAGCACAACTTACACAGCCTCCATTGCTGGAGGAGACATTGAGGAGCCTGTTTTATAACCAGAAGAAGATCATGGAGACCCTGGACAAACATGGGAAGGAGATTCACTATTTGGGAAAATCTGTAAAGAAAATGAAGAAGTCTCAGGATGATATGAAGAAGGTTCAGGTGGAGATGCAGACAACCCAAGCTTCTTTAAAGAAGGAGGTCGCAAAGCTCACTACAGCGGGGACATCCCCCTTGATTTGTTGATAGGAGAGCCCACACCTACTGATCAGGCTGCACAGGTTCAAGAGTCGGAGCTTACCTCAGCCCCAGTTCGCAGAGGAGTCATCCCGAGGACTGGTGACATGGAGATCCAGCTTGAGGATCCAGAGGGACAGACCTCCTCACTTCCACAGGACCCTGCTCCATCCACTGTCAATGTACCTTCTTCTATAGCTGATCCTGACCCCACGCAGACAGAGGCACCTTAGGGAGTTTTCTTTTACTCTCTCTCACTCCTTTTCCATGTTCTATATTTTTGTTGGGTATTTAGAATTGAGGACAATGCTAATTCTTATTTGAGGGGGTGGCCTCTATTTGGTGTTTCAGATACTTTGACATTTTGTGGGCTGTAATAACCTATGATACTATTTTTCTTTTCCTTATTTGCATTTTCGTACCTTTAGTTTGTTTTACTTTTGTTATGTATATATTCGGTTTCCCTTCTTATGTATATATTCATTCCCCTATTAATGTATATTCTTCTTAATCCTCTATTGTACACATTCATTTCTACTTTTCGTATTGTTACTTTATAACTTCTTTAGCTTTTCCATTTACAGTTTAACTTGTTATTTCATTTAGTAGCCTCTTTTTGAATTTATAGCTTCTTCTTCACTTTTTGTGTTATCAATAAGCCCCTGGTTTTCTTAAGTCCACGGTTCTTTCCAGGGGTGGAAATTGTGCGAACTGGGTGTCTCTTCCCTACGACGGACGGAGTGACGACCTTCTTAAGGGATTGAGTCTGTTTTTCGTTTTTGTTTTTGTTTTCCTTTGTTTTGGTAAGTAGAGAATAAATGTGACTCGAATAAGCTTCACTTGGAACCAGCATACTTACCTTTTACCCCATGGTTAGAGACAAGTTACAAACGAGTCTAGTTCTAATTGTGACCCTTAGAGTCTTGAGTTGACTAAAACTATCGCCAGGTGGTGTTTATAGCCATATGTGAGTGTTCAATATAAACCGAGGTTGTTGTGGACCCTTGACTCTATACTCTTTAACGATCCTTAGGTTTGAGAGGTGAGGTTTGAATTGCATATCCCGAGTGTCGTGCCTGAAAGTCTAGAACTTGCCCCAAGTGTTTTTCTAGGCGAAATCTTAAGTTAGCTTGACTTGTGAAATGATCATAGGCCCTCCTTGATTCCCTGTTGATATTAAAAGACTTCTATAGCCTACCAAGATAAGATCCTTAGTCAGCCCCTTTTGAGCCTGAGCCTATTTGTTCAAAAACCACATTAAACCTTCATTCATTCTCTAATGACCCTCTCTTGGCACCCATTCTTTCCTTGAGCACTCATGATGAATAATAGACAAAATCATATGTTTGGGGGAGAGACGAAGAAATTCATAGTGATGAAAGGAATTTTCATAAAAGGAAAGGCCAATGAAAAGGTTGAAATGCAAAACAAGGCAAAAAGAAAAGAAAAGAGTTGAAAGGATTCAATAAAGTAAAGTTAAAAAGGCTTGGAATAATGAAAAAGAAAGAAAAGGAGAAAAGTGAGCTTCAAGTAAAAGAAAGAGCGAAAATGAGTCTCTCTAAGTCCCCCAAGGAAGAGATTAAGACTCAAAGAGTCAAAGAAAAACATGAGCCAAAATGTGAAAAATGAAGTGCTTAAGGAGAGATGTTCTATAGTAGTTCATCCTGTCCAAATTTGTTCCAAAAAGCCTTCATTACATCCCATTAAAGACCTATAGGATCTCAAGTTGAGTGAGCTTTCATTAGTGGTGATTTACACAAGGGGCAAGCCTATGGTACTTAAAGCTGGTCTTGTGATATTCTTTTGAGAGTGAAGAGAGCACCCCTTGATAATCCCAATTCTGAGAGTGCATTCTATTCAGTGAGATGAGCCCATGGAGAGTAGAGGAGAAAAAGTCTGGGATCCACAGTGATTTAGGTAAAGGAGAGAAGCTCTTTGACGAATTGAGTCAACTCTTGAAGCTTTGGTGTCACATTAGATCTAATGAACTAAGAAAGTCATTGCATAATCTTGTCAATAATGCATTTGTGTTGAGGGTAATTGTTAGTCCCAATTGAAGCTTGATGAAGTCACATTTGAACAGCTGAAATACTTTCTCTTTTGTTTACGGAGGTGGGAGTTATCTTGTTTGCTTGAGGACAAGCAAAGACTTAAGTTTGGGGGAGTCGATAACTAGGGATTTGTACCTATTATTTACTCTCGTTTTCTTAGGTTTTTAGGCAAAATTGCATTAAGATACTCCCAAAATTTGATGCAAGTTGTTTAAATTGCAGGATTTGAGTTGAATTGAAGATATTGACTAAAAATAACTCAAAGAGGAGCAGAACTTGCACTGGCCCAGAACCCAATAGAAGCGTTGAGAGCGCCAATATTTCGCTGCAGCGGTTGTCACTTTGCTGCAGGGAAATTCCATCCGCTGCCCCGACTCAAATTCCAGAGAGTCTGTTTTTGAGACCCAACTAAGCCGCTGTCCACGCCAATATTCCACTGCAGCGGTTGTCACTTCACTGCAGCGGAATTCCATCTGCTGCCCCGTATAAATTATAGAGATTCTGTTTCTGAGACACAACTGAGCCGCTGCAGCGTTCAAATATTCGCTGGGGGTGGATTCCTAAGATTAGAGACTTTCCAACCTGGGTTATTCATAATAGTGCGGTCAGCGGTATTATTATGCTGTCGCGCTTTCAGGAACTGCTACGGCGCTGAAGAATTCCGCTGGGGGCTGAATAGAAAATCTGAATGTGCCCAGATCCAGAAACGCTACAGCGGAAGCCAATCCGCTGGAGCGCTTAGAATTCCGCTGGCGGCGAAATCTCCGTAAGGGCAATTTTGTCCAGCATTTTCAGCCTAGTATAAATACAACTTTTTCTCATTTTTAGGGTATCATACAAGAGAGTGAGCTCGTGAATAGTGCTTTTATTCCGTTTTGAGTAATTATAGCTTAGATTCTACCATACTTCTTAGATTTTCTTCTTGTAATCAACATTTATGGGTTTAATTTCATCATCTATCTTATTTCTTGTATGAAAATGAGTAGCTAGACCCTAAGGTAGTGTTGTAACCCAACCCTAGTGTGGGTAACTAATGGGTCTTCTATTTTAGGTTGAGTTTGTGATTGGGTGTATGACTTTTAGTCTATTTCATGCTTCATTGACTGCATTAGTGGTTGCAAACACTAATTTATGCCTTGTTGACTAGGGTTATTCTTGAGAGAGATGACCCGAGGTAAATTGGCTAAAAAGGTATTGGGGTGAACTCACGAGATTGATAGCCCCAATAAAAGGATAGAAACTAGAGATAATAATACCCGACTTGAGCCATTTCATTTGATTTGTTGGAACACCTAATTGGGCTTGAGAAAGCCAATTCGGGCAAAGTCACCCAAATTATCGAGAGGTATTGGGTGAGTAATTTAGTATGAGGTTATGTCAATTGCCCATAATTCACAAGCTTATCCTAGATTTTAGATCTCATTAGTCACTTGCCGAGGAGTAAGTTGCAACCCTAGTGCCTTTAATCATTTAATAAAAATCCACAAAATATTGTAGTTAGTTAGCTAATAATACTTTTTAGAATCAACCTTAGAATAGATACAAAACCAAATTATGTTGAGAAGAGCAATTAAGAACATGAAACACCACTAAATCAAGTAGACACTCAACTCCCATTGCATAACTCCATGTGGATATCGATCCCGACCCTGTTGGGTAAAAGTTGCTTCGACCTTGCCTAGCTACTTAAATAGTGGTATAGGTGGGCTTAGATCAGCGTCGATCATACAATCAATGTTAGGCAGTGGAAAAGAGTCTTTAGGGCATGCTTTGTTCAAATCCTTGTAATCCACGCACATTCTAAGTTTGTTCCCTTTTTCAGGGACTACGACTACATTGGCTAACCATTCAGGGTATTTTACTTCCCTAATGGACCCTATTTCGAGAAGTTTAGTTACCTCGTCCTTTATGAATGCATGTTTTACCTCAGACTGGGGCCTTCTCTTTTGCTTCACTGGTTTAAACCTGGGGTCGAGACTTAGCCGATGTGTTGTTATCTCCGGTGGGATCCCCGTCATGTCTAAATGGGACCAAGCAAAGCAATCCATGTTATCGATAAGGAATTGAATGAGTTTTTTCCTGAGTTCGGGGGTTAATCTCGTTCCCAAGTATACCTTCTGTTCGGGCAGATGCTCGATCAGTATCACCTGTTCCAACTCCTCGACCGTTGGTTGCATCTGATTCCTCGGGAACAACAAAAGTTCGAGGGGTAAGGAAATCCTCTTCTTATTCTTTGATTACATGTTCCTCTGACTCGATCGAGGATGGGGACGATAATTTCTATTTATCCATCTTCTTGTCTTTGATGTTCGATTTTCCTGAGGTCGAAGGTGCTGGCGTTGGCGTCACCTCGTCGACTGCAAACATTTCCTTTGCTGCATGTTGTTCCCCGTAAACTGTTTTCACACCATCTGTTGTTGAAAACTTCATCATTTGGTGAAGGGTCGACGGTACCTCCCTCATGTTATGGATCCACGGATTTTCGAGCAGTGCATTGTACCTCATGTCACCTTCGATAACGTGTTTTGTGTCCTGGATGGTCCCGGCTATGTTCACTGGTAGGATTTTCTCTCCCTTTGTTGTTTCACTAGTCATGTTGAACCCGTTAAGGACTCGAGATGCAAGTACAATTTTATCTAGCAGTCCGAGCTGCTCTACGACCCTCGACCTGATTATGTTTGCTGAGCTACCTGGATCCACAAAAATACGTTTAACCTGAATTTTATTTTGCAAAATTGTGCGGCTGAGAGAGGCCTTTTGTCTCCTTGTCGTTGAATGTAAGTATGCCTTCAGACATGTAGTCTCGGGTCTATTTCTCCCTTTTAAGTGATACTTTGGTGCGTTTGAATACAGGTCCTTTTGGGATTTCGACCCCACCGACGATCATGTGTATAGCATGTTGAGGTTCCTCTTGCTCATTCTTTATATTGGCGTCTCTTTCCCTGAAGTGATTTTTGGCTTTGTTACTGAGGAATTGTCGAAGGTAGCCTTCGTTAAATAATCGAGCTACTTCCTCTCTCAACTGTCTGCAGTCTTCGGTCCTATGGCCATCTGTGCCATGGTATTTGCACATTAAGTTAGGATTGCTTTTAGAAGGGTCAGTTTGTATGTGTCTGGTCCACCTAGTGTCTTTAATCCTTCCAATGGCCGAAACGATACCCGAGGCATCGACGCAGAAGTTGTACTCCGATAATCGAGGTGCTTCTGTGGGATCGGTATGCTCATCAAATCCATTCTTACTTATGTCCCCGAGGATTTTTCCCCCGATCAATTCTTCGATCATCCCGAGATGAATTATGTCCCGAGCCATTATTCCTTCGCTCTGTAGTATATGGATGATATCGTTCCCTGTTCGACCTTGGCTCCCTATCGGTATCCCTCGGGGCTTTAACTGCTAGCCTGTTTGCCTGAACCCGGAAAGGCTCCTAACTGGTCGCCCTCGACCCTGATCTTCGATTGATATCTATTGTGAACGTCTGCCCAAGTTACAGCTGGATACTCAATCAGATTTTGCTTCAACTGTTGTGATGCTATCGAGCTTCGCTCGTTTAACCCCTGGGTGAAATCTAGAACGGCCCAATTATCGGAGACCGGTGGTTACTCCATCTGTTCCATCTGAAATCGGGACACGAACTCCCTCAGCATTTTGTTATCCCTTTGTTTGATCTTGAAGACGTCTGATTTCCTCGTTGCGACCTTTATGGCCCCGGTGTGTGCTTTTACAAATGAGTCTACTAACATCGCAAATGAATCGATGGAATTTGGCGCCAAGTTGCGATACCAAATCATTGATCCATTAGATAAATTTTCCCCAAACTTTTTCAACAAAACGGACTCGATCTCATCGTCCTCTAAGTCATTTCCTTTTATACCGCACGTGTATGTAGTGATATGTTCATTAGGATTTGTGGTTCCGTTGTACTTCGATATATCCGGCATGCGGAACTTCTTTGGAATAGGCTTCGGCGCCGCGCTCTGAGGAAAAGGCTTCTGCACGAACTTGTTTGAATCCAAACCCTTTAAGATCGGAGATGCCCCTGGTATTTGATCGACTCGGGAGTTGTATGTCTCCACCTTTCTGTCATTATCTTCGATCTTCTTTTCTCCTGACTCGATTCTTTTAGTGAGCTCTTCGAGCATTTTCATGATTGTAGGGTCGGTCCTCGATCCGCTACCGTTCGACCTTTTCGCCACCGGTTTAGTACAACGGGTGATTTCTAGTTCAACCACACTCGGAGTTTTATGTTGACTTTGTAGCCGAGCGATAGCAACCTGCTTAGCTTGTAGCATCTCGAAGACTACCTGGAGGCTAACTCCCCTGTCTCCTACACCATGTGTTCCTTGACCACCAGGTCGGACTTCCCTGCGTATACTTCCTCTGAGGTCTGCGCCCAAGTCCGCATTCAAAGTAATGTGCAAACTAACATCGACTGGTTCTGCAATAGGCACTTCCCCGGGTTTAAGCGATGGTACACCGGTTCCTGGAGCAACTACATTATCATTTTCCCCATGAAATCTGAGACCATCATTGCCGTGTACAGGAGCATTTTGTGAGTTTGACATGTTTTAAACTGAAAACAAATAATCTTTGACAAGAAAAGTGTGAAAATAACGTGTGTTATCAAAATCAACACTAAAACAATCACTATTATCTTTAAGCCCCACGGTGGGCGCCAAACTGCTTACCTAAAAGCTGAGTAACAATTAAATTTGTGTTGAGGTCTTAAAGATGCGTGATTTAGTCCAATACTAACTGATAACTACGAAGACAAACGTATAAATTAAAAGAGTAAGTTAAATCAAACCAGTGTGCGAGCAAGTCCTGACCTCGAGCTATGATGACCTCGAGGTATATTAATGAGAACAGTAAAGTAATAACAGTAAAGTTAAGAGACAGTTCTGATAAGTGATGAGCAAGAAAGTAAGTGTGTATATTCTTTACCAATGATTGATCCTTTTAAAAAAAATGAAGGAGCTCCCCTTTATATAATAGGGGAATCCTAAATAAGGTAAATTTCCGTTTCTATTAAGGAATCTAATTGTACAGATGTCTAACCGCCTAGTATGAATTCCTACAAATCCGTTCCGGAATTTACGCCTTGATCTTTGGGCCATTGCTGGAATCTTGCTCATTCTGTTACAAACCCATAACGACTTTATCTCGGGGTTGGTCATACTCAACCCAGGTACTCATCGTGCACTTCGATCTTCGAGCCTCCGACCTCCTCCATCGAACTCGAGCCCAGCCTAATTCAGTCTTATTCTTGAAACGGTTCCTCGAGCCCACAAAATCGGACATACCTGATTTTGACCGTACACACTAGGATTGACCAAGAAAAATGTTGTGATGGTTGAAGTAAAACCAAAATAGTATTTTGGACAGAATTCCATAAATTACTGTATTGAATCAGCTGAAAAATATATTTCTTTAACATGGATAAGCAGATAATATATTTGGCTTAGTTGTGAACTTACGAGATTGTCTATTCCATTAAAAAGAGATGAAAGAAGAACAATAAAATTCTAGAAAGCTTGGTTGATGTTATATTTTCTGCTTTGGATGTCTGCTTTATAGATAATTTGAGCTTTTCTAATTTTTTATTGGGTAACGTGCTTTACGATGAATTTTCACTCATTATTAATAGTCGCTATCTACTGAATCTTTACTAACATGGCAGTGCCCCTCCTGCACCAAAGGCCTTGGAGATGGATTGACCCTCCCTTGCATTGAAGCCCCTTGGAGATAGACCCCGGGGAGTGCATATATACCCAATATTAGTAGTGTTGTTTAACCTACAATCAATTTTTACAAATATATAACATATATTTATATAATAAGTTAACAATATTCCTAAATAAAACTGTGAACGATTAGGAAAAGGGAGAAACGTGCTCTTAACTTCAGGATAGGCTTCACGAAGACTAAATCAATAGGAACTTATTGGAACTTGGATTATATAATATTATTTATATATTAAGGGGTAATTTAAATAAGTAAAATATTAGGCATGTATGTACAATATATTACCTTTGATATTATTATAAAAAATTATATTTATAAATACGAAAATTTAAGTTGTTTAATTCAAATTGTTCTAAAATATTTTCATTGTTAAAAAAAAACAATCTTTCTTTCTTTTTACAAAATTTTTTCTTTTTTTATTTTTCTAAAAACTGTCAGTATATTGTCGTCACCATCATTAGAAGAAGAATTAACAACTTATACCAGTTAAATATTTTTTTTAAAAGCAGGTATAAGTATAAAATGGTATTTTTGTAAATATTTTTATTTATTCAAAAGGAAAGAATCTAAAGTCATGGAAGCCAAGTGATAGCTCTTGGACGTAATCAATTACGACAATATATATGTTTCTCAAAAGAAAAACAGTTTTTGAAAGTTTTTCAGAAATGGGAAAAATAATATTATTCTCATAATAGTCCACTCTCAATGTCTCCATGACATATAATTTATTAAAAAAGTTTTTTTAAAATTTCCGAAAACAAAGGTAACAACACAATTAATTAGTACTACTTGGCTTGTTGGCTTTTGGCTCACATGAGCATTCGTTTCCTTTAGCCAAAGAAAAAGTGGTACGGAACAAGTTCAATCCGTAGATATCAAAATTTTAACGTATTAAGCTAAATTTTAAATTCAAGATACTATAAGACTTTTGAAATCCTATGTCAGGACTTTTTGAAAGTTACTCTATCCTAAACCCTCACACAAAGGGATACATATTCCTTGAAGAGGCGTCTCAAAAATCTCATAAACTCTTGGCATATTAATGAAGAGATCAAAATATGACCGGAACTTTTTGACAATCAAATAGTTCAAGAAGCTGGAGATCAAACACATCCCTAGGAGGTCTGCATACATTCGAGAAAAACGCTGCTTCAGACCTCGAATCACAGAGATAATCACGAGAGAAGATTTAAGGGAGAAACAAAATTGTACTCTCAATTGATTAATAAAAATATTTTTCTCTTATTTTGTGATTGCTAATTATTTTTCATATTTTGAAAATTTATTACAAACAATAAGCAATACATTTCACATGATTATAAAAAATAGTAAAATAGATCAAAATGAATTTCTTGTAAATTTAGTGAGGATAAAAGAGAAAAAAAATACAAAGATTCAAATTTGGTCAAATAGCTTCTAATTGTTCAAATTGATTCAAAAGTTAACGTTGGTGAAATTTTCGAACGTGCAAGTATGCCAACTTCTATAAATAGACTAATCTGTATATGTAAAGCTGATAGGCTGATATGCGGTTCGTGATCTATTTAGCTCTTTTATTTTTCAAAAATGAAAAAAACAAATTGACGAAAATTTGTATTACTATTATTCTAGAAATAAAGCTCTTAGTCTGATATATATTTTTATATAGGTGTATACGGTTAAAACTGGGTCAATCCGATTTTATTATTTGACCGAGACCAGGGAGTTTCATCGAAGGTCGGCCTCATAGTGGATCAAATCAAAGCACGAGGACATGGTACCAAGTTCAGGATTCGAGGTACATGTCGAGATCGAGGCCAGTAATGATCGAGATCAAATGAGACAGACATCGAGCAAGATCGAAGATAGTATAATAACAGGAAGGCGAGATATTCGTGACTAGTCGAAGATCATGGCGAAAATCTCGGAACAGATCAAATTAGGAACGGTTAATTAGCTAATCATGGGACTTCCTTCTGTAATTAGAGTTATACCATAAGTATAATTACTCTACTATATAAAGGATATTTCTAATAATTTGTAAGACACATTGTTCACACATATCAAAACAATATAACTCTTTCTCTCTCGTTGATACATTCTTATTCATCAGTTTATTTTCTGCCCTATTACTTTAGCATCAGCCAGTTCGAGGGCACCCTAATTCGAGGGCTTAATTACGTTTCAACACAGGTTTGCTTTATCTTGTTGTTAATTTCTATTGCTAATCTCCATATCTATCAATTGGTATTAGGTGAAATTATGTATCCTTAAAACCACATTATAAGTTTAATTGTTATCCGATTTTAAGTGTAAACAGTTTGGCGCCCTCTATGGGGCTAAGGATAACAGTGATTGCTTAATATTGATTCCGATAACACACAATACTTTATGATTGTTCTTGTAAATATTTTTGTTTTCAGGATAAACATATCAAACTCACAAAAAACACTCACACATGGTGATAACGACCTCAGATTTCACGGGGAAAACGACAATATAGCCGCCCCAGGGATCGAGGTGCCTCAGGGTGACCTCAAGGGAGTACCAATTGTAAATCCCGTCGATTTCAGTTCACACATCGCCTTAAATGCAAATTTGGGAGTTGATCCTGAAGGTCGTGTACGCAGGGAAGCTCGATCAGGTGGTCGAGGAACGCATGGCGCAGAAGATGGTGGAGTCAGCCTCCAATTGATATTTGAAATGCTACAGGCTCAGCAAGCCGCTATAGCACAACTACAAAATTAGCACCGAGCACCAAGTGGGGTCGAACCCTCACCCTCACCCTCACCCTCACCCTCACCCTCACCCTCACCCTCACCAGAAGGTGTTCGCAGGGCTGAACATGTACCAGAGAGATGGAACGCCAATGAATCAGGGACCGACCCCACCATTATGAAGATGCTCGAGGAGCTCACTAAACGGATTTCAAAGTGAAACAAAAAGACAAGGAAATGTTAAGGGAATTTGTATCTCGATTCCAGATGGAACGCATGGACCTACCCCCAGCCACAGATGATTGGGTTGTTCAAGCCTTCACTCAAGGTTTGAACGAGCGAAATTCGGTAGCATCGTGGCAACTGAAGCAGAATTTAATTTAATATCCAGCGGTGACCTGGGCTGATGTGCATAATCGGTACCAGTCAAAGATCAGGGTCGAGGATGTTCAACTAGGGACCTCTTCCGGTTCCGTCTAACCAAACAGACCTTTCGGCTGAGTTCAAAGGGACATCGACAGGGAACCCCGATCGAACAGAGATCGGTATCAACCATACAACGCGGATCGTAGAAACAATGGCCCAGGACGTAATCTCGTTCGAAATGATCGAAGGAATGATTGAGGACAGAGCTCCCAAGGGCTCATGAGCAAAAGGGGCTTCAATAAATATGCCGATCCCACAGAAGCACCACGATTATCAGAATACAGCCTCAACATCGACGCATCAGGTATCGTATCAGCCATTAGGAGAATCAAGGAAACTAGATGGCCCAGAACCCTACAGACTGATCCAGCCCAAAGAAACCCTAACCAAATATGCAAATACAATAGTACCCATGGTCATAGAACCGAAGACTGCAGACAGCTAAGGGAGGAGGTAGCTCGTCTATTCAACGAGGGTCACCTTTGAGAATTCTTGAGTGACCGAGCTAAAAATCACTTCAAAGACAAGGATGCAAATAGAAAAAATGAACAGGAAGAAACACAACACGTGATTCACATGATTGTTGGTGGGGTCGAGATACCACAAGGGCATGTGTTCAAACACACCAAGGTGTCGATCACTAGGGAGAAAGGAACTCGAGACTATGTACCGAAAGGCACCTTGTCGTTCAATGACGAGGAAGCAGAGGGGATCTCACAACCCTACAATGATGCATTGGTAATCTCTATTCTTATGAATAAAATTCAGGTTAAACGTGTTTTAATTGATCCAAGGAGCTCGGCCAATATTATTCGATCGAGGGTCGTGGTGCAACTGGGCCTGCGGGATCAGATCGTGCTCGCAATTTGGGTTCTCGATGGTTTCAACATGGCAAGTGAAACAACTAAAGGTGAAATCATCTTATTGGTGAATGTAGCCTGGATTATTCAAGAAACCAAGATGCATGTGATCGAGGGCAATATGAGATACAACTCCTGCTTAGAAGACCCTGGATTCACAACATGAGGGCGGTCCCCTCAACCCTTCACCAAATGCTGAAATTCCCGACACCGGATGGGGTAAAAACGGTATATGGGGAACAACATGCTGCCAAAGATATGTTCACGGTCGATGAAGTAATACCGCTATCAGTGCTTTCATCAACAAAGGGATCAGAGTCAAAAGAAAAGAAGGAAGTCAAATAGAAACCACAGGTACCAACCTCGGCCTTATCGGAAGAACGAGGGGCAGACGAGATGATGAACATTGGATTCCCCGATCCTTCATAATTCCTGATGACTCCGACGCCACAAAATCAACGGCCAAAGAGCTGTATCAAGTCATACGGATCGAGTATCAACCCAAGCAAAAGGTATACCTGGGCATAGGTTTAACCCCCGAGCTTAGAGAGAAACTCATTAAATTCCTTATCGATAATATAGATTGTTTTGCTTGGTCCCAACTTGATATGACAGGGATCCGGCCGGAGATCACTACCTATCGATTGAGCTTGGACCCCAAGTTCTGACCAGTAAAGCAAAAGAGAAGGCCCCAATCCGAGGTTAAACATGCTTTCATCAAGGACAAGGTAACCAAACTTCTCAAAATAGGGTCCATTCGGGAAGTAAATACCCCGAATGGCTAGCAAATGTAGTCGTAGTCCCTAAAAAAGGGGAATAAACTTAGAATGTACGTAGACTATAAAAATTTAAACAAATCATGCCCTAAAGATTCCTTTCCTTTGTCGCATATCGAACGCATGATCGATACCACGGCCAGCCACGAGATCCTTATCTTTCTCAATGCCTACTCCGGGTAAAATCAAATACAAATGAACCCGGAGGATCATGAAAAAACTTTGTTCATTATTAAGTACGACACCTATTGTTATAACGTAATGCCGTTTGGACTAAAAAATGCTGGTGCTACTTATCAATGCCTAGTAAATCGAATGTTCGAAGAACAGATAGGTAAATCAATGGAGGTTTATATTGACGACATGCTAGTTAAGTCCCTGCGCGCAGAGGACCATTTGAAACATTTGCAGGAGACCTTCGACATACTAGGAAAGTACAACATGAAATTCAACCCGGAGAAGTGTGCATTCGGGGTCATCTCGGGGAAAATCCTTGGCTTCATGGTATCAAATCGGGGGATCGAGATCAACCCCGATAACATCAAGACCATCGAAGATATCACGGTTGTGGATAATGTTAAGGCCGTACAAAGGTTAACAGGGGACATAGCGGTCATAGACCGATTCATTTCGAGGTCCTCAGATACAAGTTACCGGTTCTTCTCTTTGCTCAAAAAGAATAACAATTTTGCATGGACCTCGGAATTCCAACAAGCATTAGAAGAACTAAAACGGTACCTCTTGAGCCCTCAATTGATTCATACTCCGAAAGCGGACGAGCAACTCTACTTATACTTAGCAGTCTCGAAAATCGCGGTAAGTGGGGTTCTAGTTTGAGAAGAGCAAGGTGCGCAATTTCCTGTTTACTATGTTAGTCGAACCCTAAGTGAGGCCGAGACCCGGTACCCACACTTAGAAAAATTAGCTCTTTCTCTGATAAGTGCCTCTAGGAAATTAAAACCATATTTTCAATGTCACCCAATTTGTGTGGTGACTACATATCCCCTTCGCAATATTTTTCATAAGACCGAAATCTCGGACCGATTGGCTAAATGGGCCGTCGAGATCAGCGGGTACAATATCTAATATCAACCCTGAACGACCATCAAGTCTCAAATCTTGGAAGACTTCGTGGCCGACTTTACGCTATCCCTCGTACCCGAGGTCGAAAAGGAACTATTATTAAAATCGGGTACATCATCGGAGGTGTGGACCCTTTTCACAGACGGTGCTTTGAATGTGAAGGGGTACGGGCTAGGCATCGTTCTGAAGCCACCCACAGGTAATACAATTAGATAGTCTATCAAAACTTCAAAATTGACTAACAATGAGGTCGAGTATGAGGCCATGATTGCGGTCTCGAGCTAGCTAAGAGTTTGGGAGCAGAGGTCATCGAGGCCAAATGTGACTCCCTATTTGTGGTAAACCAAGTCAACAGAACTGTCAAGGTTCGAGAAGACCGAATGTAAAGGTACTTGGACAAACTACAGGTGTCTCTACATCGGTTAAAGAATGGACACTACAACATGTACCTCAAGAACAAAACAACGAGGCCGATGCCCTTGCAAATTTGGGATCATTAGTCGAGGACGACGAGCTTAGCTCGGGGACTGTCGTACAACTTTCGAGGTTAGTAATCAAGGAAGGCCACGCCGAAATAAACTCCACAAGTCTGGCCTGGGATTGGAGGAATAAATATATTAAGTACCTAAAGAACGGGAAGCTATCATCGAATCCTAAGGAATCGAGGACTCTACGTATGAAGGTCGCACGATTCACATTGGCCGAGGATGGAACACTATATAGAAGGATGTTCGATGGATCGTTGGCAATATGTTTGGGTCCAGGAGATACCCATTACGTCCTATGGGAAATTCACGAAGGCACTTGCGAAAATCATTCTGGTGTCGAGTCATTGGTTCACAAAGTCAGCAGAGCAGGATATTATTGGGTTGATATGGAAAAGGATACAAAAGAGTTTGTTCAAAAGTGCAACAAATGTCAAAGGTATGCGCCGATGATTCACCAACCCGGGGAGCAACTCCACTCAATCTTATCCCCATGGCCATTCATGAAATGGGGAATGGACATCGTCGGCCCTCTCCCATCGGCCCCAGGTAAAGCTCAATTCATATTTTTTATGACTGACTATTTCTCTAAATGGGTTGAAGCACAGACCTTTAAAAAAGTCAGAGAAAAAGAAGTCATAAACTTCATCTAGGACCATATTATATGTCGATTGGGGATGCCCGCCGAGATTGTATGCGACAATGGGAAACAATTCATCGCAAGCAAAGTGACGAAGTTTCTCAAAGATCACAAGATAAAAAAGGATCCTATCAACGCCATATCATCCTAGTGGAAACGGACAGGACGAATAGACAAACAAGACCATAATTCAAAATCTAAAGAAGAGATTGACCGACGCTAAAGGAAAATGGAGAGAAATACTGCCCGAGTTCCTTTGGGAGTATCGTAAAACATCAAAATCTAGTACGGGGGCAACACCGTTCTCCCTAGTCTACGGGGCCGAAGCTCTAATCCCGATCGAAGTCGGGAAACCTAGCTTCAGGTTCTGGTATGCAACAAAGGAATCAAATCACGAGGCTATGAATACGAGCCTCAAATTTCCAGATGAAAGGTGGGAAGCCGCCCCCATTCGAATGGTCGCATAGAAACAGCGGATATAAAGGTATTACAATCGAAGAGCCAACCTTCGACACTTTAAAATCAGGGACTTGGTCCTGAGAAAAGTCACCCTCAATACTCGAAACCCGAATGAAGGAAAACTCGGCTCAAACTGGGAGGGACTATATCAGGTCCTCGATATCATCGAAAAGGAACCAACAAACTTGGCACGACAAACGGTGAGCAATTACCGAACAATTGGAACATATCACTCCTCAAACGATATTACTGCTAAGGTATGACCTTCTCCATTTTTGTTTATATGTTATATTAACCGATTGCAAGTGTTCAATCGAAGACATTGAGGGATTATTCAACACAAAGTCCTTAGGTCTGAAAGCACGCATGACACTCTTTTTCCCTTAGATCGGTTTTGTCCCAAATGGGTTTTTTCGGCGAGGTTTTTAACGAGGCAACCATTGTTCGTGCTAACTTAGAGAAATTCAACAGTATATGAGGCTTCTTTATAATCAACCTCAAATACTGGGGGCATCACCCTCGAATGTTATAAGGAAAGTATTTCGTGTCAACATGGTCTCAATAGGTAAATTTTATAAGGGTCAAATGGTCGAATGAACTGCGCCCATTTAGAGTACTTGAGCCCTAATGGCAAACATGTACGCATGTATAATATATTGAAAGAAGTACATTTTCCTTTCCAGATATTTCATGCCGTAGAAATTTTTATTTTACAATTTCGTACTTGTGATCTATTGTGGAAATTGGCTTAAGGGCCGATCACAGCTAAAGTTAGAACAATTGACCCCGCACTCGGGGACTGCCATCCAAAAATTGACATGATCGAATTACTAAAACCTCGAGATCATAAGACCTTAAAAAGGCAACCCTCAATTTTATAGGCCACAGCCACCCCACTCGGGGACTAACACTTCGAACAAGTTTGAAGTGTAACAGGGAAACAAGCCCAAGAGGAAAATCCCAAGTTAAAGGCTACAGACAAACTAACACGGTTCGGAGACGTCTGACTTCCGTAATTAAGCAGGCCTTCAAATATTTTCACAAAACCGACTAAAAAGGCTACCCTCGGGCAAAATTACAAAGGGTTTCGATAATGTCAACACTCGAAAACCCAAATGGGTACAAAAACATTCAACTCTTGAAAAACTCTTTATTTTATGCTAAGGCATTACGAAACAAAGAGTCTCGATAATATCGACCCTCGAAAACCCTAATGGGTATGGAATCGTTCAAACTCTCGAGCAAATTCCTTATTTCATGCTAAGGAATAACAAATTTTATATGATTCAACAATAAACTTTTTAAGCCGAAAAGGGAAAAAAGCCATTATTTTTTAAAGCCATGTCGACCTAATCAAGAACCTAAGGGCCATTTTATTTCAAAGTTTGAGAAATCATCCTCACTTAACTAAAACCCAAGGGTCACCCTACTTTGAGTTCGAGAAAATATTCACTCAATTATAAGGATTACACTAGTCCGACTTCGGTCAAATTGCCTAAGTTTCAAACTTGTGAACAAAATCTTCATAAGGCATGATGAAATAAAATTTTCATAAGTCATGAATGAAACATAACTCTCACAAGGAAGGAAATGAAATAAAGACAAGTCAGAGAAAAAAGAGATCTTATATATATATATATATATATATATATATATATATATATATCTCTGTGTGTGTGTGTGTGTGTGTGTGAAGATATTTACAAAGACCGATCAGGGTCCTACACAAGATATCAAAAAAGAAAAAATCATAAGGTTCTTAACTATTCTCGAGGGCAGCATTTTCTCCATGGGGTCCCCCCCCCTCCCTCCGCTCTTGGACACACTCTCGATATCATCATCATCATCATTGGAGGAGGTCAGTGACTTAGCATCGTCTTCGTGCTGTTTGGCCCTTTGGATCTCATCAAAGATCAAAATCCCGAGCATGGATCTCCTCAAGGGTTTCTCTCCGAGATTAGCGCTTGGCGAGTTTGGCAACCCACTGTGCCCGATTTTGGGCGGCTTCGGAAGCTTCTCTTGCTTGGGCTTGAGCAGCGTCAACATCAGACCGGTATACGGCCATGATTTCCTCCACATCAGTCTTAGCCTTCTCAGCCTCAGATTTGGCCTTTGCAAGTTAGGTGGCCAACCGAGCCTCGAGCTATACTATCTTCTTTGCCTGAGCCGAGCTCTTCTCCTTCATACCTTGAATCTAGCTTTCGGCCGATGACAATTGCGCTCGAGCAGCTTCCTTCTCTGAAGCAAGGCGATCCAGATTTTGTTTCCACCCCAAGGTCTCCGCCTTCATCATATTGACCTCCTCACAGAACTGCTCGATCCTCTCGGCCTTCTGCTGAACCTCTGAGATTGAAGTGTTAGCCATCTCCCCGAACTGATGCCATAAGATTCTAAGATTTTCATTAACTGATCAATCAGGTTGGTCTGTTCTTTGTGAGCCGTGAACAACTCATCCCGGAGGTCCTTGATCTCTTTTTCTTTTTGCCCGCTGAGAAGTTTGAGGGAATTTCTCTCTTTCGTGAGCCCTTGAAGATCGGCCTCAGATCGGCTCAGCACTTCTTGGGATTTAGAAAAAACCTCCTGATGGAGTGCCAAGCCCTATATGGAAAGAAGAAAGGAAATTAGACAGGAAAAGATGAAATAAACATAAGTGTGATATCGACGAAGGGAGTTGAGGCTTACCCGATTTAGGACTTGCTGAGCCTTATCAAAGATACTCGATGCTTCGCTCGAGTCCTTCCTCGAAATCTCCAAATCACTCAGACTGGTAGCGTCTTCGACCCCGGTAAAGTAACCACGGAAGGGGTCCTCCCTTCCGTGGGCTCCTTCTACATCGGGAGTCCTCATAGATTGGGCCTCCCAAATTGCCTCCTTGGAAAATGGAGGGAGAGTCAGTGAGTCTCCAATTTCTATTGCCCCAAGTGGGTCACTTGGGGCGTTCTCTTCAATTTGAAAGGCCTCGGAGCTGGACTCTTCAGACATACCCATTTTTTGCTCATTTCGGTGGGAAGCATCTTCAGTCTTTGACAACTCGAGGATTTTGCCCGAGTCTTTTTTCAAGACCCCTCGGCTCGAAGCGGAATCTCTTCAACCCCCACCGACCTAGCAGCCTTTTGGGGCCTCGATGTTCCTCTTCACTCGGGCCACCAGTTCGAAGCCGTCTTCTTATTCCTATCTTAGGCGCATGCAGGGAGACGGTGTCTTTCTTCGGCTTACGAGCCAGATTTTTCTTGGGCTTTGGATCCTCAGAGGTTGAGGTCCTTTTCTCTTTTTATCCTTCGCCGGTTTCGGGACCGGGGACGAAGTCTCCTCTAAGGGTGGCAGGTGGGCCGGGCCCGACCCGGGCCCGACCCGGGCCCGCGGGCTAAACGGG